>JAKUCV010003748.1:96177-140142 GCA_028386065.3 Turnera subulata
ACACAACAACGAGTATGCAGCGGAAGACTAAACATAAGATAACATGTATGCAGTGAACTCTATGGATCCGACCCGAGGAGAGGAAAGCACCGCCACCTGCCGATATGCACCACTGCTCAATGAGCAGTTAACCTGAAAAAGACTGTGAGGGGGTGAGACCAACCACTGTCTCACCGCAGACAAATAAACCAATAATATAAAATTACAAATCAACTACAAATACACCGGCATCAAACAACAACAGCCACAAAACACAGAGCAGGACATCATCAGACTACAAATCATCACTTGTCATTACTTATCTTATTATCTTAGTTATTAAGTTTAATTATTTTATTAGGGCCCTCTACTGTGTGCGTCGAGCTCGGTCCCGTCTGATCAGACAACCAGGCACGAAGCCCAAATAAACCAGGCACGAAGCCTAACATATCCATAGAGAGAGAGAGAGAGAGACAGAGAGAAAGAGGGAGGTAGAAAGGGGGAGGTAGAAGGAGGGAGGTAGAACCGGGCATCACAGGCCCACATGCTAACCCGCATGCCATCCCGAGGGGTATTACTTCCCGCTCGAACCAACCGGTCAACAGCCCCACAGTAGACTTTATAATAGTATTTTATACACAATTATCCTTTAAGAATTGTACCATATGTTATTTCAACATGGTTGTGTGGATTTAACATCTTAATCTCAAATCCGGGCCTCCAGCCCATAATCCACCACACAAACCACAAAACCACTTAACACGTTATTTAACACACAAAACAACTCATGCACGACAGGCATATTATATCACACTGGTAAACAGTTCACAAATCATGCACACTGTATCAGAGATATCACCAACATAGTACACTCGCAGATAGCAACATAAGCACATCAAACAAGCATGCATACAGCATTCAAGACCAACAATTAATACCACTTATATAACAATACAGTTAACCGAGCATTGTAGGCAGTAATGCATACAAAGGTTTATAAGTCCTCACCTTGGCCATAATAATTGTCCCGGAAGCCAAAGCCTTAACCCGCCTCAACAATCCTATATCCATAACGTCCTACGAATATACACATCATATAAGATGCTTACCCATCACAAATAAATAAATGCATGTTAATGTATGATCTTGAGTTTATCCCGTAGCCTAAGGCCCGTTACTAACCATCAAGGCCAAACCCAAACAATCTCATAATCTTGGTCCAAGACTAAAGGTCCGCTTAATTAAAACATTAGGTTTAACTCACCTTTGGGCCTAAGATCCATACCCATAATAGTTGTCAGTTTTAATTATCCATTGGACCTAAAGCCCATTCCCATAATAGTCATTGGCCTAGAGCCCAACTCCCAAAACCATTGGGCCTAAAATCCATTTAAATTAATTACATTTTATTGGGCCTAAAGCCCATCTCAATTACAAGCCATTGGGCCTAAAGCCCACTTCATTAGTTATTGGGCCTAAAGCCCATACACACTCCTCTTAACATTTATTGGGCCTAGACTCGGCCCGTTAACATAGTCGTGACAAATTAAACTCCCGAGCCCAACCTTTTCGGCCTAACGATTCAAGATGCGTCGGAAATATATTCCGGCCACGCACTCTCAACTCGCAACTCCCGAATTCCACTAAAGTTCAATTATTACAAATTTGCACATATTAAATGCATTTACACTACAAGATAGTACAAAAACCGAAATTCGCATCAAAGCCCGAGAATTACCACGTATTGCCGGAAAATTCATCATCTCGCCGGAACAGTGCCTCGACCCGCCGGATTCCGGCCAAGCTCGCCGGAACAGTACACGTCTCGCCGGATTCCGGTCACCCTCACCGGAACAGCCACCCGAGAAACCAGAAAATTCACAGCAACCTGCCCCAATCTGTAGTCAATCTGTCGAACTCAAATCAACAACCCCAAACCTAGCACACAATCCTTTCAAGCACCAAACATTAAGAACAACCTGAAAGGAAAAGAGGAAGACCCGGGTTCTTACCGAATTGGCGTACGTGTACTGTCGAAACAGATCCGAGGCCAAGCCTCGAACCTCCCTGCGGAAACGACACACGCAGCCCGTGTTTCATCACATCGAGCTGCTGCTAGAATAACCTCAAGCCAGAACCCTCAGATCCCGCCGCCAAAGCAACAACCGGCCAACAAGAGCAGTCACCCCCGACACCAAGAGCCAACATATCCGGTTATCAACCAAACAAAGAACCCAGAAAAATGAAAGGGGAAGAAAAAAGAGGAAGAGAAAGGGAAGTCGGCAACTTACCAAGTGATGCCGGTGCAGGGGCGCGACGACAACACCACGGCTCGTCCCTGAGTCCATCACAAGTCGCCCGAGCCTCCAAGCACCGAGCCCGACATCACAAGAAAAACACACCACCCAATCCGGATTTACCACAACTCCACAACAAACCCCGATTAATAAATCGGCCCCCAAAATCAAAAAGGAAGAGGAAGAAGGAACAGGGGAAACGGAGAGGCTTACCAGGTGGTGGCGACTCCTCGCGACTACACCGCAGCCACTCCCCGTCACGGCCACACCCTCGCACCGGTTCTGGACTCTCGTCCTCGACATGGCGTGCTACGATGCGAGGAGGGGAAGATGCAGCGTCGGCTCCTCTTCGCGACCCAGACCACGCACGGGTCGAGACCCTCCCGTGTATTGCAGCAACGACACGACCCAAACGGCGACGGCGTGTGCTAGGGTGACGGCCCGAAGGAAAGGATGGAGAAGATGAGGAAGTGAGAAGGGGAGGATTGGTGGCAGCGGTTTGGAAAAACGAGAGAAGAGAGGGAATGGGAGCGTGGAGGCGGCCGGGAGAGAAAAGGGAAGGGAAGAGAAGAGAAAGAATGGAGAAAAAGAGAAGGGAAAAGAAAAGGAGGAGGGCTAGGGTTTGGCCGGCCTAGCCGAAACGACGTCGTTTCGTTTGGCTTAGGCGCGGTCAACCCGCCCTGGCCAGTCAACGTTTTTTTTTTTCCCCAAAACGACGTAGTTTCGACCCAAACTACTATAAACTCCGCGTCAAGCCCCGTGACACATTTACTCCAACAAAACCAGAACCAAGGACAAATTCTGACTTGAAAATTTATATTTCCAAGGAGAATAAATTAATTTCCTTAACCTGAATACCGAAAATTTTGCAAGGGCAAAATTAGAATTAAATACCGAAAATTTTGAAAATTCCGGAAAAATCAATTAACGAAATTCGGGGCGTTACAGTTAGCCTCATGTTAAGTACTTGGTTGGTTAAGGGTTCGAGTCTTGGCATTGGTTTTTCTTAAAATTTTTGCCTTCTTTTCTGATACAATACATTTCAGTCCCTATTAACCTATTGATATACGTTAAAATTTTTGCCTTCTTTTCTGATACAATACATTTCAGTCCCTATTAACCTATTAATATACATTTTGGCCCCCCTTAAATTTATATTCTGGATCCGCCCCTGCTCGCTGCAGATGTCGCCGGGTCGGGTCTTTCTCCACAAAGTCGCCATTGCTTCCTCCCTCGCTGCTGCCACCCCGCCGACGAATCCTCAACCACCGCCGCCAGCACGACGCAAACGAGGCGTCGTGCAGCTGCCCGAATCCGTGTGATTATGACCCGGTTATGTTTGGGTTTGAGCTGGGCTTTGGGCTATGTGTTGGGCCTGCTACGCGGGCCTGTCGTTGGGCTCCTGCTTGGGGCTTGGGTTGGCCTGTGCAGTGGGTTATACATGGCCCAGACCGGAAATTAAAAAAAATATAATAATAATAATAATAACAATATATATATATAATTTATATTTTACTGGAAATACAAATTTTACATATTACTTTCTGAGAAAAATATATTACTTTGACATACTATTATTTTGGAAAAGGTAGTTATAGTATGATAAGTATTTTAGAAAAAGATATATACATTATGGAAATATTTTGGAAAATATATACATGCTATTATTTTCTGAGAAAATTATTATATGGTAAATACTTTTGATATATGTTATGATAATTACTTTTGGGAAAAGATATATATATATATATATATATATATATATATGTACGTTATCACTTTTCAAAAAAATATTTTAATTATATTTTCATATGATATGATAAATAATTATTTTCATGGAAAATATTGTTGGAAAGGGTATTATCAAAGTATAATATCCGGATATAAATACGATATATTATTTTCAGGAAAGGATTTAAAAAAAACGATTAAAGATAATTTTATGAAATATAACCGAGACGTATAACCGAGGGGGATGATGTTTAATTTACAGTTTCTAGCATGTCATGGCATACCAATTATGTGCATCTTATGTGTGCATTTGTTATTTATTATATAGGAGCTGGTATGAGCAGTATCCCGAGGAACTGGCTTTGGAACCTGTTGAGGATTCCATAACTGATAATTGGCTAAGGTGAGGATGGATAACCCTTGATATGTTGCCTATAATACTTGTTGTGTTTTAGTTGTTCGGTTGAACTATTGTGTGCTGATATACTGTTGGTTATACTACCTGAGAGTAATTGGTGTTTGGAAATATTGATGGTTTAGTCTGTGGATTAACTTGTGATAATGAAAAGTTGAATAACTTGAGAAAATGAATATCGGAAATTGTGATGTTATATATTATTGTTGTTGGATATTTGATGATATGGAATTGTGTTGGATATTTGGCTTCTATGGTTATTGTTGTTATTGTTGTTAGATTGTATTGTGGTTGGCCAATCGGAATTGCCTGTGATTGCTTGATTGAAATGTTGAGTTGATTGTTATTAGTTCATGGTTATTGTATGGTTGTTGATGTTAGTTGTTAACAGAGGATTGGTCTATAAACTGTGATATGGATAATTGGGAAAAAGAAAATAGAAATTGGAAGTTGATTTGAGAAGAAGATTTTATTGTCACGTGGAAAGTAGTGGTACAACTAGATGGTTAGAGGCTAGTTCTGTGGTGTCATGGCCGGTTTCTTGGTTATGGGATGTTGATCCCGGTTTGATTTGGATATTGGGATGTTGATCCCGGATTGGTTTTGTTATTGGGATATTGATCCCGGGTTAAGTTTGGCCTGACATCTGGAATTAGTTGATAACCAGGTACGACCCTAGCTTGTCCAGTGACGGGGCCCGAATATTAAAATTGGAAAAGTTAATGAGTGAGTCGTGTCTTCTGGTTTTGGGTTTGGAATGTCGATTCCTATGATTTGGTTTTGGAATGGATATGACTTAATTGTCATGTGGTAAGTAGAGGTACGACCGGATGGTTTGAGACTATTTTATGGTGGCCATGATCTGGGTTACTTGTGATGATGTTGATGCCGGTTTGATTGGGATGTTGATCCCTGAGATTTGTTATTGGGATGTTGATCCCGGGTTCTTTTTGATCTGGCACCAGGAACAGGTTGATAACCTGGTACGACCCTAGCTTATCCGTGATGGGGCCTGGAAGATAAAATTGGTAATAATAATAAAATATTCTTTTGGTCTTGGCTCAGTTATGATTTGGTTGATTCTTGAGTTGTCTTTTGCTGGTATTTTCTTCGAAAGTATTATGGTTGCCTGCATATCTCTATTTATCCTTGGTTGGTGAGCACTTCGGACTCACCCCTCACCTGCGGGCTTTCATCCCGTAGGTTGGGTTATTTGTGGTTCAGGTATGACGCAATCCAGACAGGCTGCGACGTTATCCCTCGGACAGGACTCGGATCCATTAGCATGCATCTAGTATTTGCATAAGGTGTCTTTGAGAAAATAAATGCTTCCGTTGTGCTATTGTTGATGTCCCCGAGGTCGGGCGACGTGTTTTGATGTTGGGCCAAAGGGCCAGATTTCTGATGTTTATGATGTGACATTGGGCTGTTGGGCCGGTTTCTCTGATATAATCATTGATATTATCTTTGGGCCGTTGGGCCGGGTTTCGTGTTGTATTTACTGTCGTACAGTTCCGGTACGTGTTTACTGAGACTGGTAAATACGGGTCGGGGCGTTTCATATGAGGCCTCCGAACCTACTTCCTCTACTTGGGCTTTACTAATGACTGGACCATTTGGAAAATACCTGCCCAACTTCTTGTTCACAACACTCCGGATATCCGACTGGGAAAAAAAATGTAGGACACGTCTACAATACTACTATATTGGACCATATCACACTTGATAGATAGAACGAATCCAAATTCTAAAAAATGGACTGTTAATACTATCTGCAATGGTAATATTACTTTTATTTTGGATAAAAATAATAATATGAACTTTTTTATAGAAATATAATCTGATGAAGATTATGGTGTGTCTCCCTCAATTTTTTCATCAGAAAGATGCAGAATATGTTCTCCAATCCAAATTCTAATAGTAAGTCTCATTGGCTGTATTCCAAGGATTAACAATATTAAAGTCGCATTTTTTCCCCCAATAGTTATTTTTCCTTGTTAACGGTTGCGTATGTATTATACATCCAGCAATTCCAATCGCATCTCTGAATCTTCCCGTTCTTTGTGGTCAAATTCTATCAAATCAGTCCCACAAAGCTTAAGATGGTAGTACAAAATTAAAAACGAGGTACCGATAGAGCCAGCAAGGCGATTTGGCGACCACGAAAAGATAAACGCATCTGCTTACGCACCAAAAGTCAAAAACAGTATAAAACCATGCATATTGCTTAATAGAAATTAGCCGCAAATATCACACATGTGCCTACAAGAGAATGATGAACCTGCACCAGTTTACCAGGTTACATTCAACAGATAAAAAAGCCTCCTATATTTAGTGATTTATATAAATCAGACGTTGCAAATAATGAATAAAAAAAGATATTATTACCAGAATGTAAAATATATCAGACAAAGAGCAAGTTGGATTAAGAAAACCCGTGTGCTACAACTTCCAGATTGCAAAAGAACATCCTACGTATACAAAGGTTGTCCTTATCGACTTATCCTAAACGAGTAAATCTTTCTCTGATGCAACCGACACGTGTCAACCAGCAACCACCCTCCCTTGAATCGCCCCATGTATCCCTGCATTCTCCGCGCGGAAAATGTACCTAACATAGCCGGTTGTTTTTCCAAAACCTGGGTGTCTGCTTCTTCTTCCTTCTATATAAGATCATAATGGGCTTGCTTGGTCACAATCATCATCAAAACAAAAACGAGTCTTGAAACCCATTTTATCTGTTCTCCAATTCATGAGCTTGAGGTACGCGAGTAGGGTTTTGTACCTGACGGGGATGAGGGTATTGCAGGGGGTGAAAGACCAGGCATCCAAGTATGATTCCACGGTCAAGTCTTTGGGGAATTATTCTGCTTCATCTTCTTCTTCTTCTTCTTCCTCGTCAAAGCAGATAAGGCATTTCTCCGGTGGTGTTGATTCTTTCAAGTCTGCCAAGAACGAGCGGCTTAAGCGATCAGAGGAGTCTCTCAGGACTGTCATGTACTTGAGCTGCTGGGGTCCTAATTGAAAAAGGTGTTACCATATTAAAACATGTCTGGTTCAACGTTTTGTAGCTATATTTTCTTTATTTCTTGAGGCAGGTATGTTACTGCCGCTTGTATATATGACATCTTAGTAAGTGTAAAGATGAAGAGATATCTATCCAGATATATGCAATTACCCCTGTTTCAGTACTGATATATGTACTCTGTTCCTTCCAGTTCAGGCTGTTTTATTATGTGATTATCGAAGGATCCGATGTAAATTGGCAAAGATCTTCTAGTGCTTCTCCTTCTCTGCTTGACAAAAATGAACAAATGCATAACAGATTATATCTCCATTGGCAATAGATGATACCTGTAAGAAAATTAACAGAAGCAAGGTTTAAATCAGTACCCTATAGCCAGTACCAACTATCAATCCACCAGTGCAATTCCTTGTGCTCTGTTCTTTTTCTTTTTTGGGTTGTCTTGCTTAATTTGGATCTTATTTTCCGGCCTCGGTAGATGATGTCTGTCAATCATGAAGATCATCCCGATGTGGGCTTGCACAAAAATATGACCCAACCCAATTGCGTGGAGAAGCCCAATCTCCAAATAGTCCAAACACTCATAGTCTGCTTCAACGATTCATGTCATATCCCCCCCAATCCGTTCTCCAAAAATTTTCACCACATACGAGAACACACAGCTGATAAGCCTTGTGATGTTCATGCCTGTACATTGAGCCAAAACCCTGAGCTTTCTTTAACCAAGCTCCCTTGAACTCTCAACTGAAAAGGTGAACAAAACTATGAATCCACTCAAACTCGATAAGGGTATTTGTCAATCACCATTTGTTCTAATAAACTCCTCAAAGCTACAAAAAGGTGTAGTGAAACAAAGCACCAGTCTAACTCCAAACAAGATAGCAGCTGATCATAGAAGAAACCTCTCAGTGAGGGCATCCAGTGCTGGAGGCGGGTCAGGAAAGAAGGCAGAGAAGCGAGGTTTCTTGAGTCTGGAAGAGGCTGGTCTAGTTGAAGTATCCGGGTTAAGCACTCATGAGCGCTTTCTGTGCCGTTTAACGGTATCCCTTTCTCTCTTGAGTCTATCTAGTTCATTAGACTTTGTTATTAAGAACGTAAATTATGCTTGACAAGAGATTATGTTACAAAACCTTGTAATTCTGTGTGATTCAGATATCTTCTTTGAACCTTTTAAAGGTCATTTCGGAGCAGGAAGAATGTCCAATTGAGGAGCTGAATGCCGGGAAGGTCTGTGACTGGTTTTTGAAGGACAAGGCGAAAAGAGAGAAGGATATAGACTCTGCAGTCCTGCAATGGGATGATTCTGATTTCCAATTTTGAGTTTTTTTTTTGGTTCTGTTTACTTTCTTGTAATTATTTATTTAGTTTCCAATGCCATTTGAGAAATGCGCACATACAATTCTCATGGACGTTTGATGACAAAAATCCCTTGGGGCATACTAAATATCCATGGTCCATTGGTTGGATTTGGTTACATTGCTGGTGTTTTCATTTGGAGTTGGGGAAAAAAAGACACCATCCGTGCCTAATTTACTAAATTTTGCGGCTCGTGCTATGATACTACTACCACTAACGGTACCCCAAATTTGTCGTGCAATTTCGCATATTGGGTGTTTAGTTTACTGCTAAAATCCTTTATAATCTTAACTTTACTGATAAGTCGCTTCAGCCATTTAACTTGTAACCATGTCACCTATTTCACCTTAAAAATAGCTATTAATCAAATATTTCAAACACTTCGACAAACAAAATGATATTTCAGTCACAAGTTTGGTGTCACTTTACCCATTTAAACCAATTGAAGATGGCCCATTTGCACTTGTCGCTGTCGGTCCCCCAGTCTTTCATGAGATAACTACAAAGAACAACCACTTTCAAAACAGACCAAACCAGAACTTAGTTTAATCATCATCATCCCCTGAACTCCACACCAAACCAGCACACACACAGTTACCATTTCTCAACCATCACCACAACCAGAATTCACCATGCAATCCACCTTCATTCCTCCACGCGCCACCCTAACCAAGCGGCCCCTACCCATAAACCCCCAAAACCACCTCCCTCGCTTCACCACTGACCATACTCCAGCTCCCACTTCCCTCCGCGTCATCACTGCCCGATCACAGCCCTCTTCCGCCGCCGCCGCCGCAGGCCCGTCGTCATCAACGGCAGCCCACCACAAGCTGAACAAGTACAGCTCCACCATAACCGAGCCAAAATCGCAGGGCGGGTCGCAGGCGATCCTCTACGGGGTGGGGCTGTCGGAGGAGGACATGGGTAAGCCCCAGATAGGGATATCGTCGATGTGGTACGAGGGGAACACCTGTAACATGCACCTGTTGAGGTTGTCGGAGGCGGTCAAAGAAGGGGTGGAACAGGCCGGGATGGTGGGTTTCAGGTTTAACACCATTGGTGTTAGCGATGCTATTTCTCAGGGGACTAGAGGGATGTGTTATAGCTTGCAAAGTAGGGACTTGATTGCTGATAGTATTGAAACTGTAATGGCTGCTCAGTGGTATGATGGGAATATCTCCATCCCTGGTTGTGATAAGAATGTAAGCTTTTAATTAAAGCCCTTTTGTTTCCTTTCATATTTTTCTTCTTTAAAAAATGAGTCTTTTTCATATTTGGGTTTGGTTAATTAGTGACAAATTAAATATTTGTGACAATGGCAATTGCCATTGGCACTCACTTGCTGTAAGCGAATTTTTTTTACCGATATTATTAGTTATTTAATATATACTACGTTGCTTTCTTTTATATTGTAATGAAAAATTTTTAACCGAAATCACCCCAGTCTATGTTGTCGATGTAATTTTTTCCATTTCCATTTTTTTCACTTCTTATTAGTATTAGCAGGAAAAACTCTAGATAGTCGCGCTTGTCTCTTGTTCTTTTTTTTTTTTTTATTAAAGCCCACTCTATAGATTGTCAATCTAGTTCCTGGCATTTTCGCTGACAAAATTCCGAGTGTTTTGGGGATAATGCTTGAACTTCTACGTGAATGGGCTGATGCGAAGAGGCTAATTTTTGGTATAACGAAGCGTGAGTCGATTGACTACAACTCTGAATTGATTCATTCTATTTCTGATAGATGCCAGGTACAATTATGGCAATGGGGAGGCTCAATCGACCTAGTATCATGGTTTATGGTGGAACAATCAAGGTATGAACCATAAGATTAGTGATCATTTTGTCATTTTATGTTGGTTATATTGCTTGAATTCTTTCCGAATTAATTAGAAGATATTAAAAACAGAGAAGTGAACCTTCGTTATTACTAAAGCCTTTTGCCTTATTACTCATCTACTTCCCATTTTCTTGCTTATCTTGTGCAGCCTGGTCATTTCAATGGTTATACCTACGACATAGAATCTACCTTTCAGGTACGCACTCCTATTTGCTGTTTGACTTTGTTATGCACAGGTAAACTCTGGGGCGTATGTAAAATTCTATAAAATGTGAGAAAGATTGTAACTTACAGCATTCCCTGTCTTCTCCGATTGTCTTGTGGCTGAGGTGCTTTTAACATTGAGGTGTATGATTTTAGCAGCTTTTTTTTTTTTTCTTACTTAATAGCTGGTGGAACTGGAAGGCCTTGAACATGCCTGTACTCCTGTCTACTAATATGCAGTATCTGGCTTTTCATATTTTGGAGGACGGTATATTTGAGAAGAGAAGGCATGTGGGTTGTATGGCCATTGGATTATGTTTGAAATTGCTTTTTCCCGTGAAGTTTTATGATTGATTCACAAATTTATGATGGCTTTCTTTGTTTGTATGTACTCTTTTTGCCTTTTGGGGTATTAAGTTTGTTGTGTTGAATTTCTCATTTTCCCGGTATCTATTTCTCCTTCTGTTGGGCATCTATTGCAGGCTTATGGAGAGTATTTGACTGGATCTATAAGTAATGAACAGCGAGAAAACGTAGTTCGCAATGCATGCCCTGGGGCTGGGGCTTGTGGTGGAATGTATACAGCTAACACCATGGCTTCTGCTATTGAAGCCCTGGGAATGTCTCTTCCTTACAGGTATGCTTATGTTGTTGTAGAACCACTTTGATTGGTGTCCTTAAACAATGTCTTTTGACTTTGATCTTTCTGCATTCTTTTCAGTTCCTCAATACCTGCTGAAAATCAATTGAAGTTGGATGAGTGCCGTTTAGCTGGTAAATATTTGCACCGCTTATTAGAAATGGACTTGAAGCCACGAGATATTGTCACGCATGAGTCTCTACGCAATGCAATGGTTATTGTCATGGCCTTGGGAGGGTCTACCAACTCTGTCTTACATTTGATTGCAATAGCCAAGTGAGTAGAGTTTCCAGCTGGATATAAATTGTCATTGCATCTTATGGAAGATGGCTCATTAGATTTTGGTAGGTCTTTCGGACTTGAGTTAACAATCGATGATTTCCAGAAGGTTAGCGATGGGGTTCCATTCCTTGCAGATCTTAAACCCAGTGGCAAATATGTCATGGAGGATTTGCATAAGGTCTGAAATTTTGAGGATATCTTACCCGGTTATTTTTGTTGTAAATGTTGATGCCTTTGCATCACTTTTGGTGAATTGCTTGTATTTCCAATATTAGAAGCTTGACATGTTTACCTTCTTCTATGCTTTGATAGGTTGGGGGAACACCTGGAGTCCTTCGTTATCTATTGGAACTTGGCTTTATAGATGGGGATTGTATGACTGGTATCTGATTTTCCAACAAACTGTCCGGGTTTTCTTTCCAGTTGTAATATTAAGATTAGTGGGCCCATTAGATGTAAGGAGACTAACATTGACATGATTTACTTCTCTAGTAACTGGGAAGACTTTGGCCGACAATCTGCAAAACTGCCCACCTTTGGCTGAGGGGCAGGTAGGATGGCTCATTTGATCTTATCTCTGAGTTTTACATTGGAGTTGGAGGAAGCAATGATTTTAGACTTTGGCTTGTTTGGTTTCTATTTTTTGTCGTTCAGGATATTATAAGGTCGTTGCAAAACCCCATCAAGCAAACAGGTCACCTGCAAATATTACGTGGAAATCTTGCGCCAGAGGGTTCTGTGGCAAAAATCACTGGAAAAGAAGGGTTACATTTCTCTGGTGATATTTTTTGCTTCGCCCCCTACTATGACTTATTGATATCTCCCTGTTATGCTTCAAGTTAGTTTTCAATTAGTACTCTCCACTGGTGAACATAATCAAGCTAATTCTGATATATCCAGGCCCTGCGCTTGTCTTTGATGGAGAGGACTCTATGCTTGCTGCTATCTCAGAGAATCCTATGCGTTTTAAGGTAAGGTTATCAATCATCATCTTTCTATGGTGTAACTTTCTTTCCCTAAACCTTGTTAACTCATAGCTCCTGAGAGTTAAGAAGTCCATAAGAATCTTGGAGTTTTGTAGGATTTATTTGCTATTTTTCCTGGGTCTAAATGAAGCGTCAGATCTCTGACTAGAGTATTAGCAGATAATAGATAAAGGGTACTGTTCTGGATCCTCTATGAAACTAGTTCAGGTGCATCTTGGCTGTTCTTATAGAAAGACATTTGGGTATGAGAAAAGATGCAGTTGAACCATCTTTTAAACATTATTGTTGGTGTGGGTTATACATAAATAGTTGTTTTGTTTTGGAGTGCAGGACATGCGTGCCTCTAACAGACGTTAGCCTAAATTGTTTCGGCACATTGGATAAAGCGCCAATTCTCTTGTTCAATTCGTTTCTGTAGGCAATAGACATTAGCACACTTCCTCCCATTGGGTTTAGTAATTAGTTTAGTTCATATCTATTGGCATATACACGTCTGTTGTACTTATTTGATAAATCAGAGCTTTAAGTTTCTTATGTCACTGTGCATGTATTTGTCTGTTTATGTATTGCTTGAAATGCTTTCTCTCCTCTGTTGCTTATAGTAGATATCTAGAAGTTGACCGTTTGAACTTCATATTGAGACAATGGCTGTTAAAGTTGCTGTTCAGTAAGTCGCCCTTTTTTGTTCTGTTACTGTTCGAACTAATGTTGTGGTTGTCTTAGGTATATTTCATATTGCTAATCTTGCTTATAGTTGATGAGAGGTTCCTATGACCTTCATTGGAGGAATTTCCTTAAGAAACTTTCTGATGGGAATGTTTGTATGTCATATCCCAGGGAAAAGTTGTTGTAATTAGAGGAGAAGGGCCTAAAGGAGGGCCAGGCATGCCTGAAATGCTTACACCAACAAGTGCAATAACGGGGGCGGGTCTGGGGAAGGTATTCTAGTGTGAACTGAAACAGAACTGGGTTCTTCATGATTGTGTGTGGTTGGTTTATATATCAACTATTGTATGATGACGTGCTAATATGTAGTTGTTCATTGTTGCTGCGCGTAACGAATTACTCTAGATGATCCGAACTGTCATAAACTTTCTTGAATGTTCTTACTCCATTTTAAAGTTTAAATTGGCAGTCTCCTTGACAAGTTGAAGCTATATGGGCTTCCGTTACAGAGAAGGTAAATATTTTCATCAAATATTGCAGGAATGTGCATTGTTGACTGATGGTAGATTTTCAGGAGCTTCTCATGGATTCGTCATTGGTCATGTATGCCCTGAGGCCCAGGTACTCCTTCTCAACCTATTAAGTTTCAATGTCACTATCTTAAAATATCTATAGAGTTCTGTCATTTTTGCATTCTTTTTCAAGTTTTGTTGGTAGCACAGTCAAAGTAACAAACATCCAGTGCGTTCATCAATTACACAAACAACCAGCGCATACATTGATGTTGATGATTCAGCTTATCTTGATAGTTTGTTAAAAACCTGCATTATTGAAGTCAAATGATCTCACAGATGTTAGAAAAGTTTTCTGGGTAACAATGGGATTCAAGCGGTTCTAATGTTGCATTTAACTCTGAAAACCATGTCCATTCATTTATTTTCCACTTTTCCTCATGGTAGTTAACTGACATATTTATATCTCAGAGAATATTGATTATCTGGCAAATTAGGGGAGTTATGTTTTTAGTGAGACTGTCGCATTGTTTCATTGCCTTTATGCTTATGGCCCATGGGGTCTTGACTTGTGACATCCGACACAAAATATTTAACTGCAGCTAAGAGTTCATTTAATTTCTTTTTCAGGAAGGGGGGCCAATCGCTCTTGTAAGAGATGGAGACATCATCAACATTGATAGTCAACAGAGGAGAATAGATGTTCTATTAACAGATGAAGAAATGGAAAGGCGAAGAAGAGATTGGACTTCCCCTCCATATAAGGCTACTCAAGGTGTTCTGTACAAGGTAAGGGAGAATCTACCAGGGGCATACTTATTGATATCTTTTCTAAAATATGAGCTGGTTTTCATTTAGAATGTGCAATCAACATGCTTTCCTTATATTCAGACGTTCATAATGTTATTTCTAGAAGGAATAGCCCTCGCTCATTTCTATCTTTTGTAAAAGAATTGCTACTTTTCATTTTTCAAATGTCCAAACAACATGCTTTCCCAGGGTCCATCTTAATGTTCATTTCTTTTCTTCCGTTTCTAGTGCATCAAGAATGCACAATCAGAATGCTATTCTTATATTCAGTTCATTTTTATGTCTTTCCTTACATGAATAGCTCTTTTCATTTCCAGTACATCAAGAATGTGCAATCAGCTTCCAGGGGATGTGTGACTGACGAATAATAGAGGGGACTTAAACTCTTAGAGAATATATATAGAGGGAGAGACCAGACCCCGGAATCAGTACTACACTTTTATCTTGGGTATCTTGCTGTGGCTTTTGTTAGCTATTCGGTGTCCTTCAACTCTACTGATTTTTTCATATCCCAAGTAGTATTAGTTGTTTTATGAAAATCTTTTGTTTGGGACATTCTCTGAAGTTTACACTTTTGTTTGGGACATCCTCTGAAGTTTACTTATGCATTTGTTACAGTGTTTCTGTAAATTCTTCCAAGACCGAACTACCAATATAGATTCTGTAGCTGACATGTTTGGTTGGACGTAATGGAATGGAATCACCTGCTGTTGGGTGGTACCGGTGTTCCTTTTCTCTTCCTGCTGTGGATCTGCTACTAGATTCACCATGTGTGAACCTGCTTTTTGGTTCAACTCAGCATCATGTGCAACATCAATTTTAAGTTCAGTGGTTCGATCTCAACTCTTAATGTACCATTCTATCCATCTAAATTCCCAGAGTCACCACCATTGTTGTCACCCGGAACTCCCTCACTGACCATATCGGATTCCCGCCATGTTTATTCCCATTATTCCCATCATCCAGATTTGCACTGCTATTTTTCATGTTTTCTTGTTTCACCCGAATCTCTACCCCATCTACAAGATTCCTGTTTTCATTCAGGCCATTCTCTTCATCCAATGTTGCTACCACCTGCATTACCATTATGCTCTTCGCCATGGCCAATAAGTTGCAAGGTTTCCTTGGGTATATTCACAGCAATGTGAGCAGCATGATGCTCAATTCCATGGTCATTCTCAATCCTACTGCCATATCCTTCATACTCAACATCCACTGTACCAGCATGCATAAGCATATGTAAATGGCAGTTTTTTCATATAAGTGTTGATGATGCAAAGAATTCTTGTTGATGTACGCATCCCCAAGTTGGTTAATTCTTCAAACATAAATCTTGGATCTCCCAAGTCAGGTCCTAAATATATGACTAAATGAACAAGTCTAAAATTCAACCTAACTGGAAAATACCTCTTTTCTTCTCAACTCCAAACCTTAGAATGTCCTATCAAGCAACAGGAATGTATGTGTAAATTATCTGCTTACACAACGAGCATTCTTAAATTTGTCATACAACTTACTAAGCATGAGAGTGTCCTCGAGATACATTCCTTTATTAGGCAAAATCATATATGTCCACACCATATTCAATACTTAAATAAACTACTATTATAAGTCAAACATGGTTACTTAACAAAGTAATTAATGAATATGTGATATGGAAATCTGAAATGAACTATATTCTTCTTTTTTTTTCGTTGTTCAAAAGAACGAAAGTCTTCATCAATAGTCACACTAACAGAAAAGTAATACAATAGTACTCAAACTACTTTTCTAGATTATTCTCTCTTTAAATGCAAATTCAAAGTGGTCTGAACTATTAGGCTGATTGAAATTTTCCGAGATTTATTGACTTCTTTTTTTTGTACACATAAATACTTTACACAAATCGGAGGTAGAACATGGATTCATGACTAATGGAATACACAGCTTAATTAATTAGAATTGCAGTTGCCTTTGTCCCAATATATTTTGGTCCATGGAGAACTCCGTCGTTTCCATATTTAATATTGTAGACCGGAATTGCCTCGAGTTAACGCCGTGATTGACTGACTACAAAGACAAAAAAGAAGGAAAAATAAAAATCCTTGCTTTCCACGTGAAGATGCCTGGAAGATCAACCTTTTTGTATACTCAGATTAATACAAAGAAATCCTTTTTCTAAGTAGTTTGAACCTTCGTAATTATTATCCAAACATACCACAGGCAACTAATGGTGCTACAAAGCTATTGCCTGCCTAACGAAGGTTCCTGTGTGTAAAGGCCTCTATCTTTTTCTTATTTTCTTATTGTTTGATGGAATCATCATATGAAGCAGTCTATCTTGGCCAAGACCGCACATCTATGTCCTCATATTCAATCGCTCATATTTGTGGACAGTGAAATGGTATTAGAGTCAGTTTTTTAATTTTTTTTCTTAAATAATGATTCTTTCCCAAGTTTTAAATTACTCATTCATCTTTCTTGACTTTACATAAGAGTCAAATTCTGTGTATTTTTTTTGTAATTCAAATTTCAATGTTATATGTAGTGTATATTACAATTTTAATTGGTTTCTAATAGAAATAATTATATTATTAATAAATAACCATCATTGCATTGGGGATATAATTTTATGCTTTTTTATATTCAAAAATAAATTTGAATTTGAAGATTAACTCTTTATCTACTTCTCCAAAACATCATGCAACTATAGTATATAAAATTAATTCATTTCCAATTGGGTCAAGACTGTACTCGATGCTTGCTGACAAAAAAAAAAGACTGTACTCGGAAGGATCGCCTGGTACTAACCAGGGAAATGCCGTTCTAATTGTGTAAGCAAGAAGGGAAAGTCATCACTGTGAGAGCTAGCAGAGGATGTGGTCTTGATCAGCCAAGCAACCAGGAATTCCGGCTATGCTTTTCTACTCGGATATGCTATGTTATTATTTTGGCCAAGTATGACATTTATATTTCTGCTGGTTTGTAATTTTTAGGATTAGATTTCCATGACTATGATTGTATTAAACTGTTTTCTATTAATATAACTATAGATGCTTGTTGACAAAAAAAAGACTGTACTCGATTAGTATAAAAAAAAAATTGGGTCAAGACTGTTGGAAAGTAAGGTCAACAATTTGAGAGTTACATATATAGCCTATAATTAACTAGTCTGGGGTAAATAGTGTACACCCTAGGGGGCCACAGACCAACACCAATTAATTAATAAGATAATGTCGAATGGGGGTTATATAAACAATTTGGATTTGGGAAAATCCAATTGACTTGAACAACAATGAACGACACTTGTCCCACTAAAAATTAAAAGCATTCATCCTCCCCATCGACTTCGCAATCGTAAATGCCTTTCGAATTAATCAAATCAATCAATGAAATTGGCAAAACTTTAGGTTTAATCAACAAACAAATCCCACCACAAGATGAGCCAAATCATCATCAAAGACAGATCAAAGTCTTCTCCTCCAATAAGCCAAAACAAAACCAGTCAGCAAAAGTCAACACCCAACCCTAGTCAACGCGTTTTTTACCAAAAAAAGCCATCTTTTTTTGAATTTTTCTCTTCATCATTTACCGGTCGCTGGTCTAAAAATTCAAACTTTAGAAGAGTGGCAGTGATGATAATAATAAGACTAAAAGAAACGACAAACACGATGCTCATTGTATCAAAAGAAGTTTTGCCTGAAGTTACAAACTTTGTCTTAAACAAAAAGGTTAAATACTTGTCTTTATAAATAATTAAATATGGATTAAAAGAAATATTTATCAGGAAAAAAAAAGCCTAAGAAACGCTAAAGAAACTTACATTATTCCCTATGTAAATCATTATTATTAAAACATATTAGCCAAAAAAAACAAATCAATAAGGATGTCAAAAATGTCTGTAAGATTAATTATCCAATTCAGAAATAAGATAATGCTATGCTAGGGAGAAGAAGAGAAGAATGGAATAATAAAGTAAAGTAAAAAGAATTAGGGAAAAAAAAAATGCACGGACGTGAAGACAGCTAAAGAAAAATCGAATTAAATCCCCCTTTAAAATCCGAACCCTCCCTCTCTCTCTCTCTATCATCTCTCTCTGTCTTTCTCTTTGAGACACACAAAACAGCATTAACAGCCCATCTTCCACTTCCATCAATCACTGTTCAACACACACAAACCAAAATTAGCAACTAAACCCACCCAACCAAACCAGACAAAACAAAAGAACACACACACACACACAACCTCAACTCCTCCAAAATTTCCCCGACCAGACGAGTTAACTCAATTTAGTTTCGTGGTAAAAAAAACGGCGCCGTGACGGCCATGGCTATAGCCGAGCAGCAGCACGGGAGTGGGAGTAACAGCGGTAACGGCAACGGCAAGGTCTGGGGGTTCTTGAAGATGCCGTTTCGAGGGAGTAGTAGCAACAATAGTGGTAGTACTACTAGTCACACGACGCCGTCTTCTTCCTCCGCTCATCATCATCATCATCATCATCCTCCCTACAGCAGCCAGAGCAGCGTACACGTGGAAGGATCCCAAGCTCCCGCCGCGAATTCCGTCTCCTCGGTTGCCAGATCGCTCTTGCCTACCCGACGTCGTCTTAAGCTTGATCCGGCTTCTAAGCTCTACTTCCCTTGTGAGTCGGCTCCTTCTTTTTGTTTTCTGTGATCTATAGAGATGTATGTGGTTGGTGATCTGTATTACGGTGTTTTTTTTAAAAAAAAATTCCCTGAAAATTTCGATCTGGATATATTGCTTTATTTGGTGGTTGTTAGGGGGGTTGGTTATATTGGTGAAGCCTAAATTTTTTTGCTTAAAATGGAGATTCTATTATGTTTCCCACAAATTGGTCCTATTGTCTCCAAAGCATTTATTACTTGTAGATAATTAAATTCAGAATCGCAAAATTTTAAGTCCCAACTGGGATTTAGGTTCTGCTGGGTCTCTAATTCTCGCCCAAGGTCAGTGCTATTTGAAAAAAAATGAAATAAGATAAAAATTGTACCTAATTTTCGCACCAAATGTTGTGGAGGCAATCCTTCGTTGTTCATATCATTTGGGTGCAGATAGCATTATAATCACTATATATGCTTCTCATTGAGAGAATCTCACTACTTAATTTGGGACAGGATGTTTTGGTTTTGGTTCAAAATTAGGTCTTTCTTCACTAGTGAAATGATTTGAAATTCTCTTTGCAATGGGTCATTTGATTCCCTTACCTTCTTCTATTTGAAATTCTTTTTCGTTTCACATTTGTGTTCTTTATATAGCTGTACATTTGTAGTGGTAATTGCGAGCTGGCATTACTTGTCTTAGCTAGGGATAATGTTCTCAAATTTTGCATGCTGTGTTTTGATTGTAGATGAACCTGGCAAGCAAGTCCGTAGTGCAATCAGGATTAAAAACACGAGCAAGTCCCATGTAGCTTTCAAGGTATGTGACTCTTTATTCTTTTTCATTGTTGTTTAAACATTTTCATTTTTTGAGGCATAGGATTTCTGGATTTCATGCTTAGTTATCAGTTCTAAACTTTTATTGAGTTTTGTATGCATGTAGGTGACAACATAGCTTCATTTTCTCTCTCTCTCTCTCTCTCTCTCCTGTTTTTCCAAGATAAGATATCCTTTTGACATCGTGACCATTATGTGACATAATAAGCTTATGACTTGCTTATTGTTTATTGCTATAGTTTCAAACAACTGCACCAAAAAGCTGTTTCATGCGGCCTCCGGGGGCTATTCTTGCACCTGGGGAAAGTATCATAGCAACTGGTTAGTACCCTTTCATTCTCAGTTCAAGTGACTGCGTTTGGGCTGCTATCTTAACTACAAATCATGTGTATCAATACATCCTGTCTTATGGGTAGAATTGCTAGTTTATTTATCTATTTGTCTTGGTTGGCAGTGTTCAAATTTGTCGAGCACCCAGAAAACAACGAGAAACCAATGGAACAGAAGAGCAGGGTTAAATTCAAAATAATGAGTCTGAAGGTGAAAGGGGTGATGGACTATGTACCTGAGATGGTGCGTGTTTCTTATTATGCTTGCTGTTTGTTGTGCAGAAATATGACTTTGTAATCTAAATATTCTTGATAGATGTTGCTTTTTGTTGGATTGATGCTTTTAATCTTTGGAAAATTGCTTTTCTATTTCCGTTTGATGTCTTGCTGATGCTTTTTCAATTTAACATTTTATTTTTCCTCTATTACTTTTTCAAATGACTTTGGATTCTTTTCTTTCTGTAGTTTGATGAGCAGAAGGAACAAGTAGCAGTAGAGCAAATATTGCGAGTTGTTTTTCTAGATCCAGAGCGTCCTAGTCCTGTAAGTATCCACAATATATTCTTCAATTGTGAAAGTTGATGTCATGCTCTATATCAATATGTTTTGTGGCTTTACTTACATGTGTTCCTCACATTTTTATACGGATGAAACAAATGTTGAAAACATTGATGGGGATGTGCTTCTTAATTTTGCAGGCTCTTGAGAAGTTGAAGCGCCAATTGGCTGATGCTGATGCTGCAGTCGAGGCGCGCAAGAAGCCTCCGGAAGATGCAGGCCCGAGGATTATTGGGGAAGGACTCGTGATAGACGAATGGGTGAGTGAACTCGTACAAATATGCTTTTACAAATTGTTCCTGTGGGATCTCAGTTGTACGTCATGTTAAAATCATTGTCTTGTCTTGTGCAGAAGGAGCGAAGGGAAAGATATCTTGCTCGACAGCAGGTTGGAGTAGACTCAGTATAGTGTTGTTTGTCTGCAAATTGTGATGAATGAAATCTACGTAATCCACCATTCAGTATATGCTGCAACCTTTTCATGTAACGTAAAGGATGTTGTATTCAAAGAACCATGTAGGGAACTGGAGATGTTGTGTAAAAAGGGGGAAAAAAGTGAAGTGAATTTTGTTCCGTTTGAAGGTATTAAAACCTGTACGATTCAAGCTGTAGATAATTGTGATTTTGTCATATTTTAAGAAATAAAACTGGCCTTTGTGAGAAGCAATACCCAAAATTCATATGTTTTGAGCAAGTATGGTTGAAAGTAGAAATATAATGAAATTTCATGGTTTCCGTTTCAATTTTGCTCATTTTTCCTGCATGTTATCCCCCTCTGATTTGCACCGGAAGGTTGTTAATGTGCATTTTTCTGCTTTGTAGTACTCTCACGTGTAGTGAACACTTTGACTCTTTTATGGTGAGCTTTCAAAGTGGAATTTTTTTTTTTTTTCAAACTGGACTTGTATTAGCCGTTTTGGTGAAACCTTGGGTTACCTATCCCCAATGAGTCAATGCATGGTAGCCTATGCCACCTACATCCACCAAGTCTGGTTGGTTTTCTCTGCAGGTTTTTGGAGTTTTGCTTTTCGTGGATATGTACGTTCATGGTAGTCAGCGTTAGTTTGTCTTGTTGTCTCTTGAGGAGGATTGGCATGATATATTGAAGCAAGTGGAAATGGAAAAAAGATTGCAACAAGATGTGATTGAAGATTACACAATGTACATGCGCCAAAGTTAGCTTTAACAATTGTTTTTAATAGCTTTTCTATAATAGGCAGGCATTCGATACGGTAGGCAGGATGAATGAGCAGAAGATTCCGAGAGGAGGAGGAGAATCCTAGGACTTGTAAGTTGCTATAGTAAGCCAAGATTGACTGACGGGAAAAGGGATATGGATCCGCATAAAGTGGCAAAACTATTCTGTTTTTATGTTGGGGCAGACTTGTATGAAGGCATGGTATCAGCTAGGCTTGCCACGTTCCTTTTCAGGATAAACTTCGCAGACAATCGCCCAGGGAAGCCTTTTTGGGTACTGTTGAATGCACGCTAACGGCAAAGCCCCCCGCCAATGGAAAAACCAGAAACCATGGTTACCCACTAACGGGTTTGCTGCCATTGGATTTCCAATACCACCTGTCTCGCCACTGCCATTTCCCAAAGTCTCTACCCTATTTATATGTAGTGCATCTTCCTCTTTCCCGATACATTAACATTTAACACATCGCAACATATAGTTCTTGCAAAAGAAAGAAAAGAAAAAACCATACATTGTAAAGACAAAAAGGAAATATGGGTTACTTGAGCAAAATCTGCTTGGCTGCTAGGTCAGCTGCTTTTGAAGGCCAACCTGATCATGATCATGGGTTCCTCCAGCAGAACGCAACCCTCCTCCAATCTGCAAAGAAGAGCTACAGCTCCAGTGGCAATGGAATTAGAGTCTGCCAAGAAAGCAAGAGGAAAGAGGCTGAAGAAAGCTTTCACAAAGTTCTCTACTTGAATTGCTGGGCACAAAGTTGATTAAATTAGTAGCTGTGAGAGTGTACTGAAGATCGCGGCCATCTGTCCACCCCGGAGTTCTTGTAGCTGCAAAGATGTGTTTTGGCGGAAGGGGAAAAAGTGCCACTCGTGAGTGCTCATCGGCCATTCACCTGATCCGGAGAAGAAGAAAAAAACAAAAGCAGGTTTCTTTTAACTGCAAAGAAGAAGAAACAGAATAGTCTAATCGTTTTTGTTTTATGCTAGGAAGGTAGTCAATTATTTTCTCATGTACAGAACCTGTGTATGTAGGAGATAGTATGTTATATAATTAGGCAACAGAGAAGGGCCAAAGTTGAAGCCTTGTTGATCTCAAAAGATTTCCCAGTTTCAATGGCAACTTAACGCAATTGTAGAACAGACTGCATTAATATGTATATGACGATGGATTTACATAGCTTTTGTTTTTTTCAGTGCTTTTAGAGCTGTTAAGATCAATTCATTCTAATCTTGGATGCACCACTCCTCTAGTTGCGAACTTAATTTCGCTGTCGAGGGTATGGGAGTTACCTTATACCTACACACCTACAAATGCAAATCAATCAACCACACAACAAAATTGCATGTGTAACAAAAAGGCTATTCATGAAAAAGGTTTCATTGCGCCTCATTCCCAGAATGTATAATGCTTCTGCAGCTTGAATAAAAGTGATATCTTCCATTTTTCATGTCAGTCATGAATCCCTCAAGGTTCTGTCGATCAAGTTATATATTGTCCTGGTGGATCAATTTCTTATCACGAACAAAGTTTCATTCAATCATTACTTCATTTTCTTTACTCACATCATACAAGATACAACCCCCTCCATAAGAATATCTGTAATTCTGTGCAAATCTCCCAAGAAAAAACTTTACAAGCCTAAGAGTTTTCCTCAATCTTTTTCTTCGCAGCAGCACACTGACACACCTACCATTCCCCCACCCCACCCTCCCCACGCCCCCACACGCACCCCCCCCACGCACAGTCCAATCCAGTGGGGCCACAATTATTGAGTGATGTCATGCATAAAGCCCAGTTTTCTATTCTTTTTAGGTCTTAAACATAAAGCCTAGTTAGGATACACGGCAAAACAAAAAACAGGGACTTTTGGGCCTTTTTTCCAAAGACTACAACGGGCTTCATGAGACAAATTCAGCCCAATTTCCAACCCAAAGCAATAGCGCCTTCAGAATGTCGTTGGCAGGTAGCCCGCAAAGGTCCCAATGGCATGTGAAAATATATGCCTTTGAAAAATTACTACATGTGCGTGTTACTTGTAATCTACAGCAAGCCCAATACTATTGGAATGGATTGATCGGGAGAAGCAACCTGGCTTCTTCATGACATTTCTAAGAGAGAATAAAAAGACTATCATTGGGAATCTGCGATTTCTTTTGAAAAATTTTGGTGGGCATGGCTCACAATTCACATGATATCATGAGTGAATAGCACAAAAGGTTGGGAATAGTGGAAAGACATGGACCCTAATAATGCTAGTGGATTTCGAAATGAAAAAGCTAGCCAGGATGGTATGGACCATATGTATTCTTGTTTTGCACTTAGTTTTGATTGATGAAATTATTAAAATATATAAGATCTTAACTTATATCCTTGACGCTAATTAAGAGACACGAATGATTTCAAACGTTAATTAGGAAGAGAAAGCACTAACTTGAATATGTTTCTTTTGATGACTCTAACTTGATTAATCAATCATATAGGTGGTTTGAAGATTTTTTTTTCAGCTATTCAATGATTTGAGTATAATATTGTTCAGTAAGAAAAAAAAAAAAAAGAAAGAAGAGACGGATTCTACTATCGTCAGATAATTTGTCCGTGTGCGTGATAAAGAAATCTTATGGGCTAGCTAGGTGCTTGTTTCTAGCAAGTAATGGCCCTGCAGTTGGAAATGCCTGCATTAAGAATAGCTCCACTCAGCTATACTTGTTGATGAACATGCCAATTGCTAAAATGTTACAAGGTTCCTAGGATGTTGAGGAGATCTTTTCCAGTGTGCTATTATTATCCTTACGTTTAGAGGAGGTAACATGTTTGCATACCTCCTAAAATTGTAATTCCTAAGTTACCCAGGATTCTTGGCTCCATTTTAGCGATCACAATCTTCATTTTGCTTTCTTTTAGTTTTTTTCTTCTTGACGTATTAGTTTCTCTCACTTTATACAAGTTGTGAGTCATGTGCCTCATGAATTATATATAAATCAAGAAAGAAAAAACTCTTTCTAAGTTGTTAAAAATATGTGTATACATTCTTCCCTATCTAACACAAATTAATTACAAATACTTTTCTTTCCATAGTATGTAGTAGTAGCAAGATTCTACTAAATCTTGAAAAGATACGAGTAACCTCCCATTTGATAAAAGATGAGCACTTTATTCCCATCCTTTTGGGAGGGGGAAAAAAAAAGGAGAAGAAAATAAATTACCATGGCGGCATCCAATGCTAATAGAGAATATGACTACAGGATTCATGCTTGCCAAACCCATACAAGGCAAAGGCACGAGCTAGAATCTAAAATAAAACAAAAGACATGGCATATGATTCCCAAGTTCTTTTAAATTTACCACCTAAATTGAAAAGGATAGTGGTGAGTTCATGCAACCAAGAATTAAATTCCACTTATCCATGTCTATCCTATCCAAAAACATATCCAAGAAGAAGGATGTTATGTTAGGAGAGGCAAAAGTTCCCCGGCACAATTAAAGACTAGAGTCATGCGATTCTCCTTTGTTTCCAGTGCAAATACCGTGACCAAATCCACTAATGTCTCCCTTTTCCTTTAAAAGTTATGGCCTTGGTTATCCAATTTGTACAAATTGGCTCAATTCACCGTTACGTTTGTCACCGAAAGTTGTAGCAAAATCTCCCAACGTTATAAAGAGGCAAATAAAAATTGCTTCTCAAAGAGCATGTGAAAGCTGATTCTTCAACTTGCAATATTAATTTCTAAATTTTGGCACAATTTCACCCATTCATTGGATCATTAATCCCGTGACCCTCCAAATGCCACCGATCTAATATATATCTCTATGTGCACAGTGATGTATCAGTCATTCAGTCTGATGTGTGGATTCGGGTTATCATGCTGAGTAAATAGAAGGTATAGTACAAATTGCGAATTTGTTTTATGGGGATAACCTCAGGTTGAATATTTTATCATTTTGGCAGGATGAAGTGAGCTTGGTTGGTATTTGATACAGAAGAAAATAAATAAGGGGATAAGGGTCTAAGATATTTTGTTATCTTGGACAAAAAGAACTCAATCCAGAGCAGAAAATGAAAATATTATGTAGCTATCAGAGGTTGTCCTCAATATATATAAACTAACAGATTTGGTGAGCAATTCATCCCCACTGTCCAAGGATCTGTCCCGGAAGCTTGCTTTAAATAATACTGAAAGGTCATGCCATCATATGTAGTTCTCTAATTATGATAGTAGTTTCCAAAACCCAAATAATTAATCTGACACCTCCCATCCACAATTTTCTACACTAAACACGGTTAGGGCTTTGGTTTTTTTTTTTTGTTAACTGTACATGAATAATAACAACCTTATTTTAACATTGAAACAATACCGGGGGATTGTTTCATGTAGAAGTGATATTGACAGGCAACTGCACAAACAGGAAGAGCAAAGACCATAAATAATTTGGTTCAAGAAAAAGACCCTAAATATTACTCCACATCACCACATGCCCACTATTCCCATCTGTGCCAGCCAACATGGAATCAACAATTAGGTATTTGTAACATCAATGACATTAACAGATCTTGGACTTCAATTTCCATGGCCTCTGAAGAGAATCCACGCAGATAATCGGCTTCTTGCACCGAGTTCTTTGTATTTTCTAACAAATTAGTTCTTTTATAAGAAAGAAACAACTGGTAAAAACAAATAGGCTTGATACAGAACCACATTATAAGAGAGTTTGTCATCAATTTTCTGGTCATCTCTCATTTTTTAAAAACAATCAAATAAGAAAATTTGTCAGGTGCTCAGTTCTTTGATAAGGACATTGAAACGATTTTTTCTACTAGGTGACAATTGCAATAATAGAAGTTTTTTTTTTCCAGATGATCTCTTTATTTCGCTTTTAAACAATCACAATTTCTTATCCTTTCTGATTCTCCCTGACGATTGGAAAAAACAAATGAAGGAATCGCCGAAAAGGGTCTGTATTATATTTTAACAAATAAATATGGAATTATGGAATGGAGATGCATGAACGGTATTGTATAAATAATTCATCACTAATTAGACAGAACTCTAACGTGTCGCGATGTGTTTGCCATGTTCGTTTCATGTCACTCCAACTCATTCGAGTTGTGATGAAACAAGAAATGAATCTAAAGATGAATCGTAAGCTCTTGTCTCATATACGTGCACATACATCTTAATTACTGAAATTAGTAGATCACTTCAAGCTTTTGATCTAATTAGGACAAGCAAGTTAAGATGTGGAACTTAAAAACAAATTATTTGTTTCTTCTAATCAAATTGGCTTTGATAATACTGTCCATAACTCCGGAGAGTATATTCCCCGCCTATACACTGGAATACAGTTAAGAACCACAAGACACTTGTAAAATATGGAGACAAATTTAATCCGGAACCATTTTTTCACACTGGAATCAGCCGCTATATACTACTAACAAAAAATTAAAAAGTTTCTTTTAAGACCATATCATCATCATTTAGACAAATTCTTAGGGAGTTACACAATCTTAGGACCCCGGTTTCCCTTGCTCATTTCATAGTTTCCATTGGGGTAGTCCTCATCTTCCACAAACCTTTTCCAATACCAATGTGACTTCCATACTTGGCCCATCTCCTCAATTGGGATTCCCTTGGTCTCGGGCAGGAAAATGTAGACAAAGATGGTCATCACAACCACGAAGAATGCAAAGAACAGGAACAGCCCGAACTTCAGGTGACAAAGCATTGTTAGGAACACTTGAGCCACGACAAATGTGAAGAGCATGTTAACGGAGACATTGATACTTTGAGCAGCAGATCGGATTTCAAGTGGGAAGATTTCACTAGGCACCAGCCAACCAAGGGGACCCCAAGACCAGGCGAATCCGGCCACATACATGCAAATGAAGAGCACCACAACAATGGCATACCATTTGGGCAAATGACCAGGATCGCCACTTATTCCAAACTTAGCACCAATACATGCTGCCACAACTGTCTGCACAGACCAAAACAGACCAATTAGAAAAGAATTAGGTAGTGTAACAACATTAAAAATTTTGACTAAGCATGGTTAAAATGAATGGCATAAGAACATTAAGTACAAGTTAATTTACCTGGCATATCAACATTTGAGTTCCACCCTCAATGAAAAGGAACCTTCTCCCCCACTTATCAACACCATAGATTGAGACCACGGTCGCGCCGACATTGACAATGCCGGTGATCACAGCAGACATGAGGGAAGCATCGTTACCAAAGCCAATGGTGTTGAAAAGAACAGGTGCATAAAACATGATCACGTTAATGCCAGTGAGCTGCTGGAAGAAAGGGATCAATATGGCCATACTTAGGTGAGGCCTATACTTCCTCTGTAACAAATTTCTCCAAGGGTGCTCCACTTGTTTTGATTGTTCACTGGCAAGGATAAGGTCATTCAACTCTTCATCAACATCGTCGACGCCTCGAATTCTTCTCAATTTCCTCTTGGCCTCATCGTGCTGGCCACGTTCAATCAAAGAGTTTGGTGTATCAGGGAGGACAAGTGATCCCACAGTGATTATGAGGGCAGGGACCATGGCACCCCCCAAGCTCAGTCTCCATCCCCAACCACCATGAATCTTTGAAAAGAAATAGTTCAATACATTGGCAACAAGGATGCCAACTGTGATTGATAACTGGAAACCAATGTTCAGGGCTCCTCTGTACTTGTATGGGGCCATCTCAGAGAGGTACAGTGGCACAGACTGTAATTACAAAACAAAAAAACATGATTAAATTCCTCTGGTCAAATTTTCTACCCACACCAATAATGGATGAAATGAAACCCAACTGGGGATGGTGAAATTTTAATGTCTTTTTCTTGAAACCCGCATATTCTTGTCCTGTTTCATATGTTGCTTGCATGATGGACAAAATCAACTTTCAAACACTCAAATCATACCTAGAAAAGGGAGTTCATCCAAGTTGCATTAGTCACAAAATTTTAGTTTAATAAACAAGCTGCAAATTTTCTACACAAACAGTAGCATCAAGAAGTAAACTTTTGCGGAAAAAAGGGTCCCATACATGTCACGCGAAGAAAACAAGGTAAAGAAAAAGAATACTTAAAAAGAAAACAAAGTCAGTCAATTTGTCTTTTTAATATAATACTCCACATATGTTGACTCTAACAGCTGTGTGATGTGTATGTAGAAAAATTGGATCATCCAATCTCTTTTCTTCCCTGGTAACTTACCAAACTCATTGGTTTCACAGACCCACCAAAAAGTTTTTGAAGTAACGCAATTTTGAAGTAAAAAAGTGTAGATCACAATACCACAATCATTTCTTGTGTTCTTTTTAGCTCTGAATATAAAGTAAATTCTTATCATAGTCTTCAAACAACTACTTGTTTGATCTACCTTTCAAAATTCGTCATGGAGTAAATCTGAAAAAGAAAATAAGGCTGAATTGTGAAACATTAGAAAACAAGATGCGCAGTGATGCAAGCTCCGAATACCCAGAAAGATTCTACAAATTTGAGAATTGCAAAAAATAATGATAAAAACAATCCTTCAGACAAGGAATATAAGACAGTAAGACACTAGTACAGCACAGCTTTTTGTTTTCCTGAGGACAACTTGTTATAAACCAAAAAAAAAAAAACAAAATAGAATGCCAAACATACCCCTGTCCAGATCCAAATAATAAAAAAAAAAAAAAGGAAACAAGACAACACCACATTACAGGCAACAAAAAGCAGGACAAACGCCATAGAAATGAGAAAAAGAAATAATACCTGATTGGCAAAACCGATACCAAAACCCAGCAAAATCCTGCCAAGAATCAGCATCCAAACAGCTTTGGCAAAGCCATTGATGATAGCCCCGGAGCAGAACAGGACACCACCAAATAACATGGACAGCTTCCTTCCAAATTTACGTGTCACGGTGGATGCCACCAGTGACGACAGTAGAGCAGCCAAGTACAAGGAAGAGGTGAACATGGTCAGGGTCTGGCTATCGTATTGGCAGTACTGGTTGGTTGATGAGTCTTCCTGCTGCTTCCTGTAAACCGAAGGAAAGAACTTCCTCAGGAATGACGGCATCGACGTAACACCCCCTGCAGTATCACAAAAACCACACTCAAAATTAATACCACAAACACGTAAAGGAAAAAGGAAGACTCGTTAGAAGTAAATCATGCAAGTAAAGTTAAAGGGTAGTCTTTTTTTTGTCATTTTTTGTGGTCTGCAGGTTCAAAGATCAGTGCTTTCTTTTTTTTTTAATGAAAACTATAACTAAGAACTATCTAAAGAGCTAGCTAGCAGCTGTGTATGTTACCTGAAATACCAATATCGTAACCAAAGATCAAACCACCCATGGCAGCAACAATACATGTTACGGTCACAAAAGGAGTAAGGTTTCCCGGATACTCCTTTTTGCCGTCACCGACGACAATACCAACCCCTGCAGGCATTCTACCCCTATTCTTTGCTTCAAACTATGCAAAGAATTTAGACAAAGAGAGAGAGAACAATTCAATAGCTTGAAAAAGAACACAGAGAGGGAGAGATGTTAAGAGAGCAGTAATGGGAGCGTAGTTGAAAGAGAGAGATGATAGGAGGTTTGTGCTAGCATGGGAGGGGTATATATAGAGAAAAAGATACACTCTTGATCCTTTGATTAAGGAAACCGTTGAGCTGTCAAAAAAAAAAAATGGGATGCAATTTATTTGGAGTATACGTGTATAATCATTTTTTCAATTTTATTATGTAGAGTGTAACAACATTTTTATTATAAAGATAAGGTATATATACAAGAGAAATTGAGTAATCTATAAACAAATTAGGCTGTCCTTTTAGTAATATCTCTTTGTCCTAAAGTCTCCTCTCAGCTAGCTACGGTTGGGGGTGGGGGTGGCCCTACAAAATTGAGTTCACACAAATTGAATTTATCCATCTAGCCTTCCCCGTGGGGACGCTATTTGGCGCATTATGACATTATTTTTCAAACTAGCCATCCTTACTATAGTATTCTTAGTGGAAATATTTCGTAATTTACAATCATTAATACTATTATGAATAATAATTATTAAAAGAAATACGGAAAGTAGAAGTCGTCGGTGTAAAGTTTTTTTGTTGAAATAAATTGGTACACGTCAGATTTGAGTCATGATGCTGAGGCAAGAACACTTGCCAATTCACCTAATTAACCTTATCAAGGTTTGGATAATGTTAGAAGAAGAAGGTGCACCTCTGCTTTCCTTTCACACGGCAGGGAGAACGTGAGTTTCAAGCACTTTACAGCAAAAAGCTTATACTACTAGTATACTTATGTGTATGGATGGAGGAGAGGAGCATAATTGATGGAGCACATCAACGAGGTTTTGAGAATACATGGCAGGAGTTGCCGGTGTTATTAATGATCATCCTGTTCTTGTTTAGGTAGCTGAGATTAAGCTTGTCTTCATTAATGTATAATCAGAAAATTTTTAAAAAAATTATGGGTTTTTTTATAAAGTATGGGTATAACATTAAGCACACATGACTTGTGTGGTTCTGTCTCACACCTTACATTTATTACACAAACCTCGTTTATGGTACATTTTGGCCATAAGTATGTTAGAAGAAAGAAACACAGTAGTTAATGAATGGGACAATTTTACAGCTGCAATTTGTGAGGAGAGAGGTCAGATTTGCAGGGAAATGGGAGAGGGTTATTGTCATGAAAAGGGTAGGTAAGGTAACTGAGTGGGGTTGAAGTGTGATGACGTGGGTGGATGATTTTCCAAAAAGAGCTTCTTAGACAGTTTGTGAACAGAGGAAACAGTGATGACCCTCATCAGGTCATCACTGCAAAGCGGATTTCCCCAAAACTGAATTACATTTCCTTTTTTCCTGACAAACGAATCCCCTGTTTTCCTGGTGACCACTTGAAATTGATCCCCCCCGATTTCACTGCCCATCAATTTAACCCACCAGTCGACCCGCCACCGACGAATTTGTAATTTTACTATTTTACTATCAGTAAATAGCTCTAATGCCAAAGTTAGAATATTTTTTTATTGATTCTGCATATATAATAATTTGTTGTAATACCTCTTTTGCTAAAAAATATCTTGCAAAGATAAAAATAATGTTTTTTTGTTTTTTTAAAGACAACATGCCAAGATAGACGACCGCGCGCAAGTTGCAAACTGGTCTTGGGATTATCCGACCAAGAGCCAGAAAATGTTAAAATTGAACATTTGATCTCCACTTTTTATGTCATGTCATCTACAATATGTGAAAGGTCATGCCCAGTTGGTTATTTACCTTTATTGTAGCATCACCGGCAAATCAAGTGGCACTGGTTGATACAGTTTCTTTTGCCAAACACCTAGTTTATCTGGTTTTGTAAGTGAAAACTATGACAATGATTTCTTCCACACCTTCTAGAATTTCAAAATTGTTGGCTTGAAAACGAAATCTTTGGCTTTGCATTTTACTCTTTATCCTTTTTTCCTTTTTATGGTAATGCATTCACTGTATTTTTGTAAACACAGAAAAGAGAAAATAAAAAAGCTGGTTGCTGGCTGGAAAATTTGAAGTGTGTATGCCAATCGGCGCAAAAGTACCCCAGTGGACTCGCTATTGCAGGTAGAGGTCAATATCCAAAAGGTCTGGCTTATAACCTTTTGAGATTGGGTGGGTCCTTCTTGACATGGCACAATTGCAGTTTTGTCAAAACACGTGCCGCCTACATGGAGTCGTATGTATACGAATAATCTCAATTTTCCTTTTCAAGAAAATGGTAAAAGAAATTAGTAACGAGTAATAATAATAATAATAATAATTATTATTATTATTATTATTATTATTACTCATCCTCGGAGGAACATATACTCTTCATGCCCTGACCAATACAGGCTTTGTCATATAGACCAGGCAGGTTGAATAATACTAACATATTCCGACATGCAACTCCGATATAGACTTCAATTTTGTATACATACCAAATATTTACGCAATGTCATGTATGATTGATCTTAAATTAAACCGAAGCTATTATAAATTAAGTTTCGGTTAAAAAAAGTATTATAAAGATGAAAAAAAACTCTCCTTTAAGTATTTTTTTTTAGAAGGAAGGAGAGTTCAGCACACAACTAATTATATTAATACTCCGTTTGATCACAAGTCAACCCAATTTGATTCTACTTAATTAGAAAATTTATCCTTGGCCAAAAATCACTCATCCCATATCAATTTGGTTTCTATATCCTAAAAGTTTCAACGCTTCTGAAGTCAACTTGTGTGCGTTGCTTTGTTGGTTTTTCCAGCCCATTTTATGGACAAACACATAACATAGCGTTATCTTAATTACTTACGTAATAGACATACTGAAAATCATGTTCCCTGTCAGTCCACATTATTTGAAACCATCCTAGTATAGTATCTATAGAATAAGAACAGTCGACAAAAATAGAATAAGAACAGGAAAGCGATAATGTATACCATCTCAAAAAAAAAGAAAAAAAGAGTCGATTCTGTATCAGTCCTAGGTGTTGTCCACGCATTCAATAGGGTTATTCGAGTTCCCATTGCCTGCCTATGTATGGTGTATCGATCTTGGAAGATCTTTAATTAATTTGCGCTCTTTGTTTCTTTCTTTCCTTTGGCAACCTTTCCTCATTGCAGATTATCTTATCCATTTTGGAGCGGCAGCTGCAAATTAAATGGATAGGCACAAAGATAAGCATCCATTGGTAGTGGTGCGGTATTAATTAGGGCGCGTAGTTTGATAAGAATAAGAAAAAGATAAGGAAGATGAACATGAACACCAACTCACTTCTTCTTCCTCTCCTTGTTCATTTTTTGTAAGTCAACCAATATAGACAGTATATTCCATTTTATAAAATGTAAAGTCAACCATGCTTGTTGGAATACTATGCTATGCATATATCCATATTTAATGGTCACACCAACGTCCATAATGTTTCTTAGCTCAAAAGCATGACAAATCATTTACAGGAAATATCACATATACATACTTTATGAAAAGATCAATCGATATATATATACATCTGTGAAAAATGTACAGCTAAGCAAGGGCATGCATGTTGATGTGTCCCTAATATATAGCGCTTATTAACATGCAAATTATGGGAGGAGTCACTACTAATATATGAATATTCCTGCCAATTGAACGTCTCTGTACAAATTTGAAAGCAATTACAATTTGTTTTTATTTTATTTTATTAGTAGCTATGGACAGCACTTCTCAAACAAAGTTTTGTGTATGTAAGTATATCTACTTACACATACACAAGTTTTCAAATTTTGCTGTCATTTTATTTAAAATATTCTAAGTTTCATGTGCTAATTGGCTTGGCTTTCTTAGCTTATACGAGCAGAGATAATTCAAATTTGAGTTTTTTTACTTTTGAATGTTTAAGACCGTTGAATCCACAAGCCATTCGTGACTTCATGCCTTTAAATAGAAAACACTTCTTCCATTTATTTGCTCCGCGCATCTTGTTGATTTGCATTGTAACAGCCCGGGTAAAATTTTTGATTTTTACCGGGACTGTAGAAGTCTTTTTACCGTGATTTACTGTTGAATTAATCTTGGGTAATTAATTCAAGGTAAATCGGGAGTCGTTTTTCGAAACCGAGAGTTTTCCCGCGCTCGTGATTTTCCCGCGGATTTTTCGAAACTAAGTTGGTATTTTTCGGGTTGCAGAATTTCTCGGAAAATCACACCGGAAAATAACTAAGGAGGTATCTGTTATTTTCTGGACCGGATCGGACTCGCCCGTAATATGGACGATTTGCATTATTGCTCACATGCTTAATAGTAAAAAGGAAAAAAAATAAAATAAAAAAAGAAAACCAGTTTAAAGCCGGTGGAAAGGAACCAGGAAAGGAAGAGAGGAAAGAAAAGAAGAAGAAAAAAAAAGAAGAAGAAAGAAAGAAAAAAGAGAGAAATTAAAAAAAAAAGAAAAAAACGTGAGGAGGAGAAGGAAAAAAAAAAGAAAGAGGGGAATCGGATTGAAAAAAAAGAAGAGAGAAAATAAAAAAAGGGAGAGGAGAGGAGCCACCGTGCCGGACCCCTCCCCTGCATCTCTGCACCTTCCTCCTACCGCCGGCGAGACCACCACGACCACCTGCCGCCTCTTCTCCTCGTGGTCGCGCCGTCCTCCACCGCACCTTGTCGCCTGTCGCCGCTGCAAGACAACCGCCACCGTACTCGGACGAAGCCGACCCGACGAGTCTCGAGCACCACCTTCTCCAGCCGTGCCGGTAGCCGCCGTCATGTCTCCTCCCGCAAGTGTTGCTGTCCGCCGCGACGACGTCGCACCGCCTCGCCTTGCCTTGCCTCGTTGTCCCGTGCCGCGCCGCTGCCTGCAACTTCAAGGTGAGCCCGTGAGTGTGGGTGACCCGGGTGTGTGTAGTTTGGGTCGGGTTGACCCGACGGTTTGGGTGGGTTGATGTTTGGGCTTGTGTGTTGGGTAGCTGTTGGGTTTGGTTTTGGGTTATGGTTTGGGCCGAGGCTGGTTCTGGTTGTGTTGGTAGCTGGGCTAGTTGATTTGGGCTGCTGGGCTGTTGTGTGTTGGGCTCACTGCGTGGGCCTGCTTGGGCTCTATGTAGTGGGCTGGGCAGCACTGTTCACGGCCCAGTCCAAGTTAATAATAATAATAATAATAATTGATTAAAATAAAATCTGATATATATATATATATGGATAATTTTGGTAAATAAATTATAGAAATACTTTTGGAAAAAAATATATATAGTATACATAATTAATATTTATGGAAAGTATATACTCATGTTAATATATAATTGTTTTGGAATGTAATTTGCCAAAAGAAAATAAAAATGTATACCTATTATTTTGTAATCATATACGGGATAAGCTTTTATGAGTACATATTTTCTGGAAAAGTATATAAGTAGCATATGATTATCTTCATAAATATTTTTGATAAAGGATTATATTTTCTAAAATAAGTGACATATATACATATAATTATGTTGCTAGAAAAATATCTTGGAATAATATTTTGGAAACTATATATATGTTATAATTTCTAGGAAACTATGGTAATTAACATCTTGGAAAAATATAATTATTTAATATAATATTTTGAAAAGAGTTTTAATTAAAGTATGGTACCGAAATTATATTCGGAAATACGTACGGTTAATTATTTTCGGTAAAGGATAATAATAACGGATAAGAACCGAAATGGGCGTATTTCGCAGTTGAGGCATCATAGTATACCGATTATGTGCATTTATGTGTATATATTGTTCTGTGTTGTATAGGTTCGGGTATCGGGCAGTTTCCCGAGGAGCCGGCGTCGGACCGGTCATTGTTTCCGAAGTTGAGTAATCGGCCAAGGTGAGGATGGATAAACCTTGATATGTGCCCGTAATGCTGTGTGTGTATCCTTGTGTTTGTGTAACTTTGTTGTTAGATTGATCTGTTGTAATAATTATTGACTGTTACCTGATTGTTGTGGAATTATTGATGCTGTTGTTGGATTGTGATAGACTTGTGTACATTGTGTTGAGAATATTGATGAACTGGTCAATGTGGATAGTTGTGTGTTCTGTTGTTTGAATGAACTACTGAGAGGGTCATTGTTGGATATTTGACTGTTATGGTTATTGATGTTGCTGTTGTTGGACTGTGCTATTGGTCGTGTGGATATTGTGATGAACTGTTAATTGTGAATAATTGGTGTTACATGTATTGTTGATGGATATTTGGTAATATGGAATTGTGTTGGTTACTTGGCTGCTACGGTTATTGTTGCTGTTGTTGCTATGATGTTGATTTGCTTGATTGAACTGCTGTATGACTGTTATTGGTTTATTGGATACTGTGTTGTGATTGATGTTGGACTGTGAGTAATTGATGTTATGAAACTGTTGATGGAATGGTCTGTTGTATAACTTAAGCTAATAGGAAGTTGGATAATTGTTTGATTGTTATGGATATTGTGATTGTTGTCGGTAGACAGTGTTGTGATTGGATTATTGGAATAAACTATTGACTGTGAATAATTGAGAAATGGAAATTGGAAATTGGAAATTGGAATTGATATGACATGATGATATATGTGGGAAGTAGTGGTACGACCCGATGGTTTGAAGATTAATTCTGGGATGCTATGGTCGGTTACTTGGTTTGGTTACTTGATTCGGTTGGCATGTTGTTGCCTGTGGTTAGGGTATACCAAATACCAGTGGTTCGGATATACCGAATATCCAGTTGGCATGTTGTTGCCTGTGGTTAGGGTATACCAAATACCCAGTGGTTCGGATATACCGAATATCCGGTTGGCATGTTGATGCCTGTGGTTGGGGTATACCGAATACCCAGTGGTTCGGATATACCGAATATCCGGTTTTGCGATGTTGATCTCGGTATGGTATTTGGGTTGTTGAACCCGGTGTGATTTGGTAATTTGGGACGTGGTCCCGGTATGGTAAGATTTGGTATGGTTGTTTGACCTGGCATCCGGAATTAATTGATAACCTGGTACGACCCTAGCTTGTCCAGTGACAGGGACCCGAAAGAAAAAAATTGGAATTGATAACAATTATTCTTTTGGTCTTGGCTTTGATATGATTTAGTTGGATTCCTCTGTTGTGTTGTTTGAGTTGTATTCCACTGTTGTGTTGGTTGTGATAGATTCTTCTGATTTGATGGTTGCATTACTTCGAAAGTATTACGGTTGATTATATATCTCTGTTTATCTTTCGTCGGTGAGCGCTTCGGACTCACCCCTCGCCTGCGGGGTTTCATCCCGTAGGATGAGTTGCTTGTAGTGCAGGAACGTACGGGGCAAGCTGAAGCGTACCCTCGGACAGGACTCGGATCCATTAGTTGCATTGGGCTTTGCATGTGTTGTCATGTGAGTTATAAGTCTTCTGCTGTGCATACTTTTATTATTGTTGGGCCACTGGGCCAGTTGAGTTATTACTGCTGTTATTGATGTTGGGCCGTAGGGCCATATTGCTGTTTATATTTTTGGGATGTCGAGCCAGGGGTTATGTTTTATACACTGTATGCTGGGTTTGATTGGTCGGGTTGTCACAGTTCCGGCACGTGTTTACTGTGTACGGTAAATACGGGTCGGGGCGTTTCATGCATGACAAGGTAGGATTAAAAAAAAAAAATGTAATAATACTTGCTGTTGGTTGTGAATAATTATAAAATTTTGGACAAAACATTATAAATTTCATATTATCTTATGATTTTTGACCTTTTCCAACCTACCTGTATATACCATACTTGTATTTTATGCTACGTTTCTGTTCCAGTTGAGAACGTGGAATTTAATATTACATACTGTTTGAATATTTTTTTTCCTTTTTTTTTTCTTTTTGACCTTACTTATTTCTGCATTTATGATAAGCATGTAGTTACATTTCCAGACACGTTCTGCATTCCTGACAAACTGGCTCTAATGGCTGATGACTGGAGAGGTGATGAGAGGTGGACATTTCATTTTAGAGGAATGATTAAGGAATGAAAATTTGTGTAGAAAGTATATAAATGTGTAAGTGCTATATGAATACAGTCAACTGATTACAGATAATGTTAAAAAAAAGAAAGCTGATTACTCTGATAAATAGACTTGTTGATTTTACACCATTATAATCATACTCCCCATTAGTTTTACAATTTTTTTTTACATGACAATATAGCCCATATATATTTGTTATATGATTAATTTTGTTTCTTTTAAAAGTAAGCAGGATTGCCGTAATTCAGGTCCATACACTTCGGCGTTAACCTACATGCATGGTTAGTGATTAATTTGTATGTGAAGTATTTTCATCCTGATGCTCCGCGACTAATTTGAAAGCAATTGGTATGGTTTTTATAGGTTTAGCTGAATAGGAATTGACCAGTTGATGGAAAACTATTTGAACTCATTTAATAGACCCATATTATTCAATTAAACAAAATTTTTAATTGTTTCATGCCTGAAGCTACAACACTGTGTCCACTTCATTGAAGGGCCTTAGAGCAAATCATAGCGCTGCCAAAATAGCGTTTCTTAGGGATTGGAGGTAGGTGATCCCAAGTATTTGGAAGTAGATGCCTAATTGTGCAGCAGAGTAATTCATTCAACAGAATCAACCACACTTTGACCAGTTGTTGCAATAACTAGCTACCATTAAAAGGAAAATAGTGAATAACTGGACCAAGCTCATTAAATTTGTGCTATGGTTACAATAAGGAAATGCAGCAGAAATGTACGAACAATATGAAATGGGGGAAGAAGAAATGTGACCAAACAGGCAAACTATTCTGCAGTTCATGGTTTGGGGAGAGGAAGCCCATGACGCCGGCATTGACCCATCAAGTCTGTTCATTTATTAAGTTGGACCACATATCCTACTATACTTTGATTTGAAGTTTGAACCCCCTAAAATCAGCAGCTATCTTGATGCAACTTGAGAATCATTTACTTTGACCACGGAGTCTACTCTGCTGCAAAACTTGTTTTATTCACTTGATCCTGACTCTTTTAGTCTTTACTCTATCATGGAGCCAACAATACCTTGTTTCTTTTATCAAATAGCTAGCTACCCAACAATACCACTGGCTCCAGGTATTAAACATATAGTAAAAATTTGAGATTTCGATTTCCAAGTCTCCAAATTGTAGACTGGCATTTGTTTAATTTCTCCTCCAAGTTGGTTGGCTGACAGATACTTACGCCCTAGCTTAGCTGAAAAAGATTCTATAAACTAGCAAGTGGCAAGACATAGAAAATGCCAGATTAGATGTTAGAATCAAGCTTCAGTACAATATTGACATATTGAATAATTGATGAGATAGAATAACAGCTGGAGTTAAAAGGTGAAATAGAAGTCGTATAGTGACAAACAAAAGATGGCAGATAATTGGAATCTAAGTAGCAATTGAGAAAATAAGCAAAGACCAATAATGCGAGCAGGGTATGTGTTATAATCGACTCATAGGGTGCTTGAGGGGAAGAAAATATATAAATCTATATATAGGGCCAGTGACCACGAATGGATGCATATTTGCTGGATATAAAAAGCTGTGAAGATGACAGCTTAAATTTTAAAAAGTTTTTGATTCAACCACGGCCCCCTACGAATCGGACAGAGAAGGATTAATTATTTTCAAAACCGTGCCACATAGTTTGGCGACTACTGATGGAGAATTAACTGGATTAATCCGCAGTTTATATGCTTCTTCTGTTACAAGCTTGCAGTCACTTGTCTGTTCAAGTTGAAGCCCTTTTCATCAGACTGACTTTTCTTGGTCTCTCTGGTTTTTCTTTCCTTCTGTTTTAATTGAGGGTTCATGATGTTCGTTCGATTATATGGGCTTGCTAGTTTACAAAGTCAAAGGTATTAATTAATTTGTCACAAATTTTTGTATTCCATACAGGTCTATGTTTACATTAACACAGGTGAAGTCATCTGGGGCTAACTAGTTTGGCAATGTGTGGTCCCTGCAGTTAGGTGTCCTTTTCCACCAAAGCTGTTCAAACCCAGAATAGTGCAGAATTAATATTGAACTGAAGATAACAGCACCCCCAAATATATTGAAACCCATATAGTTCAAATAATTTAATATACCAAAATTTTATCAAAATAAATTAATGTACCAAAGCTGATCTCTTTTGTATCTTTTTTTAGTCCTTTTCTGAATAGCCAAGGTGATTTGGCCAAGATAGTTGCAGTCTTACTGATACCATAATCAAAAGTACTACTTGCTAGCTAGTAAAGTGTGCTGCAAGTTGCATTAGACAAAGTAGGAACAACGAATAACACATGGGTTGATTAATATAATATGATATCCCGATCATATATATAAATGGAATGCCTAAAGCAATAAGTAAATAATAAAAATTTGAATGAATATAACAATTACAGCAATGGCAGGTAATGGAATGCTGGGAAACCGCATCAAACTTAACCTAACAATATTATCAAAAAAAAACTTAACCTAACAATATTAATAGGCAGATGTGGTGTCTGTTGAATGAAAGATGTTTCCTCGCAAGTTCAATTAGACAATTTTTGTGAACAAGGAAATTGATGGGCAGACTCTGTCCAATGGGATATAATGTAGACCATTGAATTAGACACATACTTAAAAGAAGGATCTTGAATTACTTGATTCTGATTCAAGTTTCATCTTCCTCTTCTCTGGTCTCAGCCCATAGCAGCCACAAAATTTTTGAGTAGTCTGATTCTGATGTAACCCGCACTGTGAAGTTGAAAAAAATGGAATTACGGGCCCCTGAAATCATTCCTCTTTTGACAATTTATCCAATGGCAATGGGCCTTTAGTGGCATAGTGGACTATGTGCTCTGTCATCGGGTTTGGGACAATTCCAATTCCCATTAGGAATTTTTTACCATGAGAAAAGCATTCAAAAGGAGAAAAGCACTCGGCTTCTATTTCCCATATGACAATTGACAACTAATTAGCAATTATGCCTATTACTGTAGTTTTTGGTTTTTTTTAACTATTGGTATCTTGAAGCTGATTTTTCTCTATTTACAACTCGGGAACATTGTTGAAGAAAAACAAATGTTAGACCACTTAAACTTTCTTAGTTTTAGTCTTAATAAATATTATAGTTTTGTTGAAATTAACCGGAGAGTTACTTCATCACACAAATTTGAAATCTAATTTCATCCCTTTGTTTGTTTTAGCTTGCAAATCTTCATGCAATAACAAATAGAAAAAAAAAACTCAAAAATAAATGAACCTGCAGAAGGATTGTCTCCTGGAAACAAATGAAAGAAACAGGCATACGCAGCTTTAATTGCGAAACCTAAAATGTCAAGGGAATCAAGACCAAGCAACCTTAATGGAGTTAAAAGAAAATCTGGTTCTGGTCCCCTATACCAGACATGAAAAGAGCCTATCATCTTCACACTACCAGCCAGCGATAAGTGTAAGCCGAAGGTAGGTCCTCTAAAGCTTAATTATTACTCCGGAGTACTGTTCTTTAATGCGAGCATAAAAATACTTGAATATTTCACATGCATCTATTGGCTGGCTCAAACCCTGGTGCAACTCCATTTAGCATAAGCGAATTTAACCATTCGATTGTGACAAGAGGGGTGCTATAAATACCAAACTTTGTCAAGGCTATTTCATATCTCTAAAATTATGGAATGTAATGATGTTACTTGAAAAAGGAAATCTTGACTATCGAGAGATTTTGTTGGGTTCAGAAATTGGTAGGATACGACGATACGTGGGATTAAGAATTGCTCATGGCAACTTTTTTTTGAGGAAAATTGCTCATGGCAACTTGGTGCTCTGATAGTTTTGGGGCTTCAGAATTAATGGGCTCAAATATTCGATAATATCCTTCAAAACTGAATAAGCCCATTTAAGTTTTTTTTGGGCAATCAGAAGTTTGCTCGATTAGGCTGTAGACTAGATAGATCACCAACGTTCTATCTCAGATTTCACTTGCCTCCAAAGTAGTTTTCCATTTTTCTTTCTTTTAAAGAAATCAAATCAAAGAATATCATTCGTGAAAATGAAATGAAGGTTTGGCGCTTATAAAGATGTCAATGGGCAGGTAATAATGAATCCTAAGAATTAACTAGTTCACTACCTGTGAGTTCCATGGGCATTTTTTGTTTATTAAAAAGAATTAAACTTTCTAATTATAATTTTTGGGCATTTTTATATAATATACATAAGCACATATTTTTATAAGCTTAAAATCCACATATTTTTTTTATCAATATACAATTTTTTTCTCTTCTTTTGATATTTTTTTCAACCTTTTTTTTCCTAATATAATATAAAATAGACACAAAAAGTATAAAAAAATTTACAAGTTTTAAATTTTTTTGAAAAAAATATTAGAAATTTTTTTAGTACTTTATAATAAATTTACAACAAATAATTTCTAAAATTTTCACCCTTAATATTTTTCTCAAAAAAAATAGTTGAAAAATTGAAAGTATTTAAAAATAATGTTTAGAATTTTATTTTAACAAGCAAATTTTTTTCCCAAAAAAATTTTAAAAAATTTATAATATTGTTTTGAATTAGTAATAATGTTTTCTTGTATATTTATATACACTTAATTATTTTTCAAATTATACTTTTTTTAATGTGTAATATATTGTATTTTACACATTAATAATTGCTGAATTATTTTTTGAAACTATCTTTTTGTGTATTTCCTCTATTTTTTATTTTATTTTTTATTATTTTTTATATATAAATCTTAATTATTTTGTGAAACGACCTGACTTCTAATTACCCAATATATATTAATTACAAAGTAACAGTACCACCACATGGTTGTCATACAATATAAAGGTAATATCATACCACCAAACAAGTAAAATGTAACAGCCCGGGTAAATTTTTGATTTTTACCGGGACTGTAGAAATTGTTTCACCGTGATTTACTGTTGAATTAATCTCGGGTAATTAATTCACAGTAAACGGGAGTCGTTTTTCGAAACCGAGAATTTTCCCGCGCTCGGGAGTTTCTTCCTAACCAACCGAGCCTCGGTTTTCAGTTCCGAGACTTGGACGACGTTCAGGAGGATTAATCGGATTTTCCGAGCCCAAGTCATATTTTTGGACTCGGGACGGGATTTGTCGGAAAGACGGGATTCCGACGCGAGAAACCGGACCGGGCGAATGTGGTTGCCGAGCCACTCTTCTTTCTCCTTTTTCCTTCCTCTTCCTCTTTCCCGGCAATGTTTCTTCTC
>JAKUCV010003748.1:142722-174140 GCA_028386065.3 Turnera subulata
GTTTGAGTTGTATTCCACTGTTATGCTGTTTGTGATAGTTACCTTGTGATGTGAGGGTTTGCTTATTGTTGTGATGGTTGTTTTACTTCGAAAGTGTTATGGTTGAATATATCACTGTTTATCTTTCGTCGGTGAGCGTTTCGGACTCACCCCTCGCCTGCGGGGTTTCATCCCGTAGGATGAGTTGTATGTAGTGCAGGAACCTACCGGGCAAGCTGAAGCGTATCCCTTGGACGGGCTTGGATCCATAGGTTGCATGTGTCGCATACAGTGTTAGTTATTTAAAGTCTTCCGCTGTGCCTTGTTTTCGCTATTATTGGGCCATTGGGCCGGATTTGTTACTTATGATGTTTTATTGTTTTGGGCCGTTGGGCCGAGTTATTGTAGTATACACTGTATGCTTGGGCTTGTTGGGCTGGGTTGTCACAGTTCCGGCACGTGTTTACTGTGTACGGTAAATACGGGTCGGGGCGTCTAATAAAACATCATATTTTTGTCATCCGGGTACGAGGGGAAACAGTAACTTCTTGGAGGCAATTCTACACAAAAACAACAACCTACTCGACGTGCGTGGTAGAGTGAAGGATTAGTCCGAAGTGCTATAGAGTAATATCCATAAGTACGCAATAGTATACAAGCATCCAAATTTTAAAGTGAAGAACTTAAATATATATCGAAATCAAGGGTTGGTGCCCGACCTTTTTTAAAAGTATGCGAAATACGTCGAACTGGCTACTATCGCTTCTTCCTATCCTAGATCATCCCTTCACCAACCCATAAAAAAAGATTGGTTGATGGCATTGAATGAGCCAAATCCCTCTTAGGATAGTAAAAACTCACGTAATTGTAATAAGAAGAGCAGGTGGATCCTTGCGCCCTTCTCCTTCGCTTCTTCAGAAATGGCGAACCAATCAATTCTATTCTATGCCGGTTTTCGATTGGTTTTAGCCGCTTTTTTTCCTTGCCTAACTCGGATATGAACTCGTAACCCGACCTGGCTACAGGAATATGGTCTGTCTTTCCCAAGGTGCAGTTGAAGTAGGTCAGTTCCTTTCTTTTCTTCTCGTCTACGATGACTGTTAGTCAAAGCTCTGAGAACGAGTAACCCCGTGTTGAGTTCCCTTCTTGCCCTCATCTCTTTTGATCCCGGACTCCAAAGAAAAGGGTAGAATTCATGCTTTGAGTTTGCTGACTTGATTGATCAAGTCTGTCTTGAGTCTGTCGGTCCTATCTTCTTTCTTGCTTGATTGTTGTCTTCTCTTTTGGCTAATCCATGCGGCTAGTAGTCCTAGGCTTCTCTCCTTACTTTGAGGAGTCTTAGTCATCTTCTCCCATTCCGTGCCTCTTATGAAGTATTTTCTCTACGCCCTAAACTGAGCAAGGTGAGCAGCTATTCTTGAATCAGTTGTCTTTGAATTTGGAAGGTGGTAACGTATATATATAATACAATCTAAATGGCTGATATTGTAACAGCACGAGTAATTTTTACGTTTTTATCGGTACCGTAAAATTTATTTTACAGTTATTTACCATTAAAATTAATCTTGGGTAATTAATTTATGGTAATTCGTGCATCGGATTCCGAAACCGAGCCCTATTCTACGCTAGGGATTTTTCTGCGGATTTTCCGGATCAAGTTGGAATTTTTCGGGTCCAGGAATCTTTAAAAAAGTCTGGATTAACCCCGAGTTATCGGACCAGAAATAAAGTCAAGGTGGTATTATAGTTATTTTCTGGTCCGAATAGAACCCGCCTCACATGCTGCACAGTGTGGAGGCTGCAGCCGCCATTCACTGTGAGCATGTGAACAGCCAGTAAGCTCGTGCTCCACCAGTTCCTGCATGCTTTCAACCTGTTTTATTTTTTTTTTTTACTCTTCCTGCCTCATCAGCACACACACCATACTATCATCAACCCATCTCTTCCCCTCTGCAGACTCTGCAACACATCACTGCCCAGAACCAAAACCTTCCCTCCCTTCACAAATCCAACCAGGAAAAGAAAGAAAGGAAAAAAAAATTAAACAACACACACCCACATACCAAACGCCACCGTTTTCCCCTCTTCTCTTCTTCTTTTCTTTTTTTTTCTTTCTTCTTCTTCCCGTGAACCCGAGACCACCCCTGCCGCCGCCGACCACCACATCACCTCTCTCTTGCACCGCAGCCACGACCGCCACCCTCCCCTCCTCTCCTCCTCCCTCCCTCGCTTGCCGTCGCAGCAAGCCACGCCAGCCACCGCATCCCACCTCCACGCGACGACCGACCGGAGCTGTCGCCTCGCGTCTTCTGCAGCACGTCGATCCGCCGACTCCTCTCGCTATCGCTTTTGTCCCGAGTCGCTCCGTCGGACTCGCCATTGTCACTCTCGCGAGGTGAGCCCGTGCGCCCAGGTGGATCCGACCGGTGACCCGGTTGTGCTGGATATGACCCGCCCGTGGCTGGGTTATGGACTCGGGTCGCGCCTGTTGACCTGGGGTTGACCTGGTTGTGGGCTGGGCTTGGGGCATAACTTGGGTGTGGGCTAGCTGTGTGGGCTGCTAGTTTTAGCTCATGGGCTGGCACTGTTGGCCCTGCCTGATTTTTTTTTAAAAAAGAGAAAAAAATATAATTCTGGAAAAGGGATTAAATGGAAGGAAAATAACAATAGGGATTATATTTGGAAAAAAATTCTGGGAATAATATGGAAATTTGAAATAAATTACTTTGATTATTGTGGAAAATAATTATTTTGAGAAAATAATTATGGAAAGGGTATTATCAAAGTAGGTAATAAAATACCGGAATAGTATCCGGGTATAGGTATAAGTACAAGTATGGTATTAATTTGACATATGGATAATAAATGGTGAATGATGATGATAATGGAAATTAACCCAGGGAAGTAACCGAGACGAGTCAGTATTTATTTTTCGTTATACAGTAGTAGCATGACATTGCATATCACTGATGTGTGCATATTATTTGTTGGATATAGGAGTTGATAACGAGCAGATACCTGTGGAACCGGACTTGGAGTTTGTGGGGCATTTCCAAAACTGATAATCGGCTAAGGTGAGGATGGATAACCTTGGATATGTGCCTGTAATACTGTGTTTATTTTTGTTGTTTGATTGAACTGCTGAATTGATTTTTGACTGTTATGATTGCTATGGAAATTGTTGATGATTATCGTTTGCTATTCGATTGCTGTGAATATTGCCGTGATGTTGCTGGATTGTGTTGTTGGATTGTTCTATTGTGAGTAACCATTGAACTGTTATTTGTGAATAAATAGTGATATGAGATTGTTGGTTGGTTGAGCCTGTGGATTAATCTGAGATAATAAAAAGTTGAATAATTGATGATAGAGTAATTAAATTGGAATTGAATTGAGATGATGATATAATTGTCACGTGGAAAGTAGTGGTACGACTAGATGGTTAGAGACTAGTTCTATGGTGTCTTGGCCGGTTTGGTTGGTTGATGGGGATGTTGATCTCGGATTTGTGATATTGGGATGTTGATCCCGGATTTATTGGTATTGGGATGTTGATCCCGGATTGTGATTTGGCCTGGCATCCAGAATTAGTTAATAACCAGGTACGACCCTAGCTTGTCCAGTGATGGGGCCCGGAAGATAAAATTGGTAATAAAAAAAATGCATTCTTTTGGTCTTGGCTTAGTTATGTTCTAGTAAGATTCTTCTGTTGTGATGTTATGTTGGATTCTTCTGCTCTGTTGTTTGTGCTTACTTCGAAAGTATTACGGTTGATATATATCTTTGTTTATCCTTCGTCGGTGAGCACTTCAGACTCACCCCTCGCCTGCGAGGTTTCATCCCGTAGGTTTAGTTGCTTCGTAGTTCAGGTACGATGTTCAATGGCTGCTGCTTTCTTCTCCGCCTGACTCCGGATCCATACCTCCGCTGCATGTGCATATAAGTCTTCCGCTGCTGTGTCATATATGTTGCTGCTATCCTATATTGCTTATTATGTTGATATTCTGGATTGTGCTGCTATGTTGAACTTTGAGTGTGGATTGAATAATGGTCCCCGAGTGTGGGTGACTGATGATGCTTGTACTTTTGCTGTATTTGAATTTACCGTGTAGTATTTTGACTGAGGTGTACTGTCTGTTCCATCAATAAGAATAGTTTCGGCACGTGTTTACTGTGTATGGTAAATACAGGTCGGGGCGCTTCAGTTTGGTAGTGGAGCAGGCAGTAGGTCATTAGGGACGTAACTGTGATTGCATGATTGTTTGTTTGTGCATAAGACTTGTCACGATATGATATGACATGCATACATGTACATTCTCATATAGGTAGGAATGGATCCGGTTGGAGGGAATCAACATGCTGGAGGTCACCTAGATGATGATCAGGTATCGGTGGATCAACCGCAACAAGTTGCGAGAGGTCCGAAACACCTTCCAAATATTCTGTTGGGAGACCCCACGCAGATGCTGAATGTGGTAACCCAGACTCTGCGAAGGCAAGAATCCAGGGATGCACGTATCGATGCTATGGGAGCCCGGGAACAGGAAAATCAGGGACCAGTTGAGGATCCAGTGTACATGAAGCTGGAGAAGCTTGGGGCAGAAATCTTCACCGGTGTCACTACAACACAGGATGCTGACCGGTAGCTTAGACAGATGAACAGGGTTATGCTGAAGCTGACATGTAGGAATGACAAGTGGGCCAGATATGCTGCTGCCATGTTCCGAGGAGATGCCGTTGATTGGTGTGAGTCTACTACTAAGGACATGCCGACACCTATCACCATGCCATGGAACCAGTTCATGGAGATGTTCCGAAGGAAGTTTGTTTCTGAGGCATACCAGGATCAGCTGAGACGAGAGTTTTTGGGACTGCAACAGGGACCAGATCAGACGGTCAATGACTATGAGATCAAGTTCAACCGCCTATCCATCTATGCCAGTGAGTTTGTAGCTACTCCAGAGGCCAGATGTAAACGTTTCTGGGATGGTCTTCGATCTGGCATCCAGACAGTCATGGGGTGTAATGTCTATGAGACTTACTAGGACATTCTGACAGATGCCCTGAGAGCTGAGATTATTTGGCTGGGTAATGAGAGGGAGCAACAGGAGATCCGTAAGAGACATGCTGCACAGAGTTCTGGGGGACAGAACAAGAGGCAACAACTACAACAACCGAGGCAGTTCTTAGACTCAGTCTGGAGGGACTTCATCTTGGAATGCTCGCCCGAGACCTCTTCTGTCTCAGGTGAGGTGTTATGAGTGTAACGAAGTTGGGCACTACCGATATGCTTGTCCCAAGTTGGGAAGATCTGGAGGTTCGACACCTGTTCAGACGGTGCAAGCTTCAGTTGCCAGTGTACTTAGTGGTTCTGGAGTTGGCCGAGGCCGAGGACGTAGAGCTGTTCCTGCTAGGACCCAGTCAGCCATGAACTAGAGTACAACAGTGCCGAGAGCATTTGTGATCACCGCTGATGAGGATCCGGAGAATGCCGATGTTATAGCAGGTATTTTTATAGTCTTTTGTAGTACTGCATATACTTTGATTGATCATGGCGCTACGCATTCGTTTATTGCGCAAAGTTTTGCAATACTACATAACTGTTCGGGAGAGAGTTTAACTTGTCCGATAAGGGTTAGGTTACCTGCGGGTATAGTGGTCACGTTAACCCATGTGTGCAGAGACGTATCGCTTTCATACGATAGCGGGGTTTTTCTTGCTCAGTTGATTGTGATGAACATGGGAGATTTTGACATCATCTTGGGGATGGATTGGTTGTCCAAGTACAGTGCTATGGTGAACTGTCGAACCAAGGAAGTGCTATTGACTTCTGATGGTGGACATAAGGTTTTGTTAACAGGTATTGGGAGAGCTGCTACCACATGTAGTATCTCTGCCAATCAGGATGTTGGGATGAAGCCATTGGGTCCAGATGCTTTGTTGACCCATGTCAAGGGTGAAGAAGTTCAGACTCCGGTTTTGGGGGACATCATAGTTGTGAGAGAGTTTCCAGAAGTGTTTCCAGAGGATCTGCCAGGATTGCCACCTGACAGGGAAGTCGAGTACACCATCGATTTGATGCCAGGAGTGACACCTATCTCGATGGCACCGACAGAACTCTAGGAGTTGAAAAAGCAGTTGGATAAGCTGCTCGAGAAGGGTTTCATCCGACCTAGTACATCACCTTGGGGATCACCAGTCCTCTTCATGAAGAAGAAAGATGGTAGTTTGCGGATGTGTGTGGACTACCGACAGCTGAACAAAGTGACAGTGAAGAATAAGTACCTGCTTCCCAGGATTGATGACCTTTTTGATCAGTTGCAAAGAGCTACTGTGTTTTCTAAGATAGATCTTCGATTTGGCTACCATCAGGTCAGGATTGTAGAGAGGGACATACCGAAGACGGCCTTCCGTACTCGGTATGGACATTTTGAGTTCATAGTGGTTCCTTTCGGTTTGACCAATGCACCTGCAGTTTTCATGTGCTTGATGCACTTGGTCCTGAACGAGTTCTTGGACAAGTTCGTGGCAGTCTTCATCGATGACATTCTGATATACTCCAAGAGCAGGGAAGAACATGAGGAGCATCTGAAGGTAGTAATATAGAGGCTGCGAGAGAAGGAGTTGTATGCTAAGTTCAGCAAGTGCGAGTTCTGGCTCGAGAAAGTTGCATTCCTTGGACATGTTGTATCCGGGGATGGAATTAAGGTTGACCCTGCTAAAGTGGATGCTGTTCTAGAGTGGGAGCCGCCCAAGACGGTACCCGAAGTCAGAAGTTTTCTTGGCCTTGCAGGATATTATCGGAGATTCATCGAGGGTTTTTCCTTGATAGCCAGTCCCATGACCAAGCTATTGAGGAAAGATCAAGCCTTTGTATGGAGTGATGCCTGCCAGAGGAGTTTTGATGAACTGAAAAAGAAGTTGACATCAGCACCAGTCTTGACAGTACTTAAGCCAAGAGTAGAGTACGTGCTGTTTTGTGATGCTTTAGGTCTTGGTTTGGGAGCAGTTCTGATGCAAGAGGGCCGAGTTATTGCCTATGCTTCGAGACAGTTGAGGCCCCATGAGAAGAACTACCTGACACATGATCTGAAGATGGCCGTAGTGATCCTTGCTTTGAAGATTTGGCGACACTATCTGTTTGGAGAGAGATGCAGGATCTTCACAGATCATAAGAGTCTCAAGTACATCATGACTCAGAAGGAACTTAACCTGCGACAAAGACGTTGGGTTGAGTTGCTGAATGATTATAATTGTACTATTGAGTATCACCTTGGAAAAGCTAATGTTGTAGCAGATGCTTTGAGCCGGAGACAACCAAAAGATGCTTCCACGACCTACTCGATGTCCTCACTCATCGAGTTAAGGAAGATGGGAGTTGATTTGTCAGTTGATGAGACAGGAGCCTTGTTGACCCCTATTGAAGTCAAGTCTAACCTGAGAGGCTGGATTGTGGAATTACAAGATGGAGATCCTGACTTGATCAAGCTGAAGGAAGCAGTCCGTAGTGGAAAAGAAGACAAGTTTCGCATAGCTGAGGATAGTGCATTGATGCTGGGGAAATGTCTATGTGTACCCAGTATTGGTGACCTACGTAGTCAGATCTTGGAAGAAGGACATATGACGCCGTATGCTATGCATCCCGGGAGCACCAAGATGTACCAGAATTTGAGGAGTCATTTCTAGTGGCCACGTTTGAAGAAGGATGTAGCCTTGTATGTGGCTAAGTGTATCATTTGTCAGCAAGTGAAAGCCGAGCATCAAGCTCCAGCAGGAAAGACGAGATCTTTGTCAGTTCCAGAGTGGAAGTGGGAGATGATCACTATGGATTTTGTGGTTGGATTACCGTTGACCCGGAGACAGCATGATGCCATCTGGGTTATCGTTGATCGACTTATAAAATCAGCTCATTTTCTCCCCATCCGACAGACAGATACTATGGATAAGTTGGCAAAACAGTATGTTGCAGAGATTGTGAGACTACATGGGATTCTTAAGTCCATAGTCTCAGACAGAGATCCGAGATTCACATCACGGTTTTGGAAGAGTCTGCAAGCAGCTTTGGGAACGAAGCTGAGTTTCAGTACTGCATTTCATCCTCAGACAGACGGACAGTCAGAGAGGACTATTCAGACGCTGAAGGACATGTTAAGGGCTTGTGCTCTTAATTTTAGTGGGAGTTGGGATCAGTATTTGTCCTTAGTGGAGTTCGTCTACAACAACAGTTTTCATTCCAGCATTGGCATGCCACCGTTTGAAGCTGTTTACAGAAGGAAATGCCGAAGTCCAGTATGTTGGGATGAAGAAGGTCTCCGTTTGATTGTGGGCCCAGATTTGGTTAAGCAGATAGTTGACAAGATTCATGTAGTTAAGCAGAGTATGAGAGCAGCACAGGACCGACAGAAGAGTTATGCTGATAAGCATCGTCGTGAGATGGAGTACCAACTGGGAGAAAGAGTTTTCCTCCGAGTTGCACCATGGAAGGGTGTAATCAGATTCGGGAAAAGAGAGAAGTTGAGTCCCAGGTACATCAGACCATATGAGGTTGTGGAAAGGGTTGGACCCTTGGCGTACAGATTATCTCTACCAGAGGAGTTATCCCGGATTCATGATGTATTCTATGTTTCCATGCTGAGGAGGTACAGATCTAATTCGAGTCATGTCGTTACCACAGCAGATCTTGAGGTCGCAGAGGATCTTATGTATATAGAGTTGTCGGAGCAGATCCTTGCCCGAGAGGTCAGACAGTTGAGGAATCGAGTCATTCCTATGGTGAAAGTCAAGTGGAGTAAGCACTCTGCGAACGAGTCCACGTGGGAAGTTGAGGAGCACATGCGTTCTCAGTATCCGCACCTGTTTACAGCACCGGAGTGAATTTTGGGGACAAAATTCTTATAAGGTTGGTAGGCTGTAACAGCCCGGGTAATTTTTACGTTTTTACCGGTACCGTAAAATTTATTTTACAGTTATTTGCCATTAAAATTAATCTTGGGTAATTAATTTATGGTAATTCGTGCATCGAATTCCGAAACCGAGCCCTGTCCCACGCTCGGGATTTTTCTGCGGATTTTTCGGATCAAGTTGAAATTTTTCGGGTCCAGGAATCTTCAGAAAAGTCTGGATTAACACCAAGTTATCGGACCAGAAATAAAGTCAAGGGGGTATTATAGTTATTTTCTGGTCCGGATAGAACCCGCCTCACATGCTGCACAGTGTGGAGGCTGCAACCGCCATTCACTGTGAGCATGTGAACTGCCAGTAAGCCCGTGCTCCACCAGTTCCTGCATGCTTTCAACCTGTTTTATTTTTTTTTACTCTTCCTGCCTCATCAGCACACACACACCATACTATCATCAACCCATCTCTTCCCTCTGCAGACTCTGCAACACATCACTGCCCAGAACCAAACTTTCCCTCCCTTCACAAATCCAACCAGGAAAAGAAAGAAAGGAAAAAAAAATTAAACAAAACACACCCACACACCAAACGCCACCGTTTTCCCCTCTTTTCTTCTTCTTTTCTTTTTTTTCTTTCTTCTTCTTCCCGTGAACCACCGTGAACCCGAGACCACCCCTGCCGCCGCCCGCTGCCGACCACCACATCACCTCTCCCTTGCACCGCAGCCACGACCGCCACCCTCCTCCCTCCCTCGCTTGCCGTCGCAGCAAGCCACGCCAGCCACCGCATCCCACCTCCACGCGACGACCGACCGGAGCTGCCGCCTCGCGTCGTCTGCAGCACGTCGATCCGCCGACTCCTCTCGCTGTCGCTTCCGTCCCGAGTCGCTCCGTCGGACTCGCCATCGTCACTCTCGCGAGGTGAGCCCATGCGCCCAGGTGGATCCGACCGGTGACCCGGTTGTGCTGGATATGACCCGCCCGTGGCTGGGTTATGGACCCGGGTCATGCCTGTTGACCTGGGGTTGACCTGGTTGTGGGATGGGCTTGGGGCATAACTTGGGTGTGGGCTAGCTGTGTGGGCTGCTAGTTTTAGCTCATGGGCTGGCACTGTTGGCCCAACCCGATTTTTTTTTTAAAAAAGAGAAAAGAATATAATTCTGGAAAAGGGATTAAATGGAAGGAAAATAATAATAGGGATTATATTTGGAAAAAAATTCTGGGAATAATATGGAAATTTGAAATAAATTACTTTGATTATTGTGGAAAATAATTATTTTGAGAAAATAATTATGGAAAGGGTATTATCAAAGTAGGTAATAAAATACCGGAATAGTATCTGGGTATAGGTATAAGTACAAGTATGGTATTAATTTGACACATGGATAATAAATGGTGAATGATGATGATAATGGAAATTAACCTGAGGAAGTAACCGAGACGAGTCAGTATTTATTTTTCGTTATACAGTAGTAGCATGACATTGCATATTACTTATGTGTGCATATTATTTGTTGGATATAGGAGTTGATAACGAGCAGATACCTGTGGAACCGGACTTGGAGTCTGTGGGGCATTTCCAAAACTGATAATCGGCTAAGGTGAGGATGGATAACCTTGGATATGTGCCTGTAATACTGTGTTTGTTTTTGTTGTTTGATTGAACTGCTGAATTGATTTTTGACTGTTATGATTGCTATGGAAATTATTGATGATTATTGTTTGCTATTTGATTGTTGTGAATATTGCCGTGATGTTGCCGGATTGTGTTGTTGGATTGTGGTATTGTGAGTAACCATTGAACTGTTATTTGTGAATAAATAGTGATATGAGATTGTTGGTTGGTTGAGCCTGTGGATTAATCTGAGATAATAAAAATTTGAATAATTGATGATAGAGTAATGGAATTGGAATTGAATTGAGATGATGATATAATTGTCACGTGGAAAGTAGTGGTACGACTAGATGGTTAGAGACTAGTTCTGTGGTGTCGTGGCCGGTTTGGTTGGTTGATGGGGATGTTGATCCCGGATTTGTGATATTGGGATGTTGATCCCGGATTTGTTGGTATTGGGATGTTGATCCCGGATTGTGATTTGGCCTGGCATCCAGAATTAGTTAATAACCAGGTACGATCCTAGCTTGTCCAGTGACGGGGCCCGGAAGATAAAATTGGTAATAAAAGAAAAGCATTCTTTTGGTCTTGGCTTAGTTATGTTCTAGTAAGATTCTTCTGTTGTGATGTTATGTTGGATTCTTCTGCTGTGTTGTTTGTGCTTACTTCAAAAGTGTTACGGTTGATATATATCTCTGTTTATCCTTCGTTGGTTTGCACTTCGGACTCACCACTCGCCTACGGGGTTTCATCCCGTAGGTTTAGTTGCTTCGTAGTTCAGGTACGATGTTCGATGGCTGCTACTTTCTTCTCCGCCTGACTCCGGATCCATACCTCCGCTGCATGTGCATATAAGTCTTCCGCTGCTGTGTCATATATGTTGCTGCTATCCTATATTGCTTATGATGTTGATATTCTGGATTGTGCTGCTATGTTGAGCTTTGAGTGTGGATTGAATAATGGTCCCCGAGTGTGGGTGACTGATGATGCCTGTACTTTTGCTGTATTTGGATTTACCGTGTAGTATTTTGACTACGATGTACTGTCTGTTCCATCAATAAGAATAGTTTCGGCACGTGTTTACTGTGTATGGTAAATACGGGTCGGGGCGCTTCAGATATTGGGCGTGATCTATCTCTCTGCTTTGAATAACGTAGTAAAGTAGTCAAGCCAAGCACAATAACTAAAATTTTGATACCTAAATTCATTCATCAAAAGACTTAAGACTGAACCAATCTCATTCTTTTTTTCATTATTGAAATGCGCCAACCAAAGCAGTGCTAAAACCTCCTTCGAAATGCTTTATCTAGTATTTTCTTCTTTTAAAAAAGATCACTGTGATTTATTACATCGCTTGCTATGTGACTCTAATTAGTTGATAACGGAACTCAGCTGAGCAGATATGAAAAAGGAAGGAAGCGCGAAAATCTTATTGCTTACTTGCTTTCAAGTAGCGAATAAGGTAGTGCTAACTATCAAAGCTTACCCGAAACTACTGAGCCAAGGCTTTCTCTAAAAAAGAAGTAAAGCACGAAAGGCATCGGGTAAGAGGGAAAGTGCTTTTGATGTGCAAACGCATCTCTTGCATGGTTTGATTCACTGCAATGGATTTGGACATCTGGTCCGTTTCAATGGAATTGAAGGGGGTTCTAAGTACATTTGAGGTAGAGAGATTGTGGATCTATAGGATCGTATCTACACATCTCTTCATGCCCGGTAAATCACTGTGGAGGATTTTTCCAAGAAGCATGCACTGAATCTCAGATTGCTTTATGGAGTTGCTTATGGGTGCTCCTGTTATGGTAGAAAGGGATATCGATTTTGTCATGGGAGCTTTGGGGGGTGAAAAGGAGCACTATTATGAAAGAGCAATTGATATTCTCAGTTAACTGGAGTTCGATGAAGTCATTGATGAATTCAGCCTCACAAATGGATGCATTTACATCAAGCAGATCCATCATTAACCTTAATGTTTCTTATGTTGATTTTTTTATGTCTGCCATCTCTCATATTAATAAGTCAACACTTACCCTCTTCTTGTTGATTCCATAATCAAGTCAAGCCATCACTGATTCACTCAATCGTCCAAAGCAATCTAGATTGCTACATGGCATGAAAATGAATAGAGAAACGTCTATATAAAAATTTATTTTATCTCTTTTATCCAAAATTTTTTAGGTGAAAAAATTTAAAACTATAAAAAGACTGGTTTAATCACTTGCCTACAGTGTTTTTTTAGTCTTATTTAAAAATAAAAGTAGTGGGTTATTCTCTATCTTAATGAACCACGAAAAAAAGACAGCAGTAAGTGAATATAAACAAAAAGAGAAGCATTTTTCTTAGGATTATAAATGCAAAACAGGGGAGAGGAGTGAAGATAAACAAAAGAGAAGCGTTTTTCTTAGGATTAAAGATGCAAAAGGGAAGGAGAGGAAAAAAATAAAGAAAAAAGAAAAAGTAGGAGAACAAGAAAAGGACATTACAAGTATAGAAAACAACACTTAATTTGGATGCTTTGGAGCCTCACATAGGAGAACAAATCTTAATGGAAAAGAAATTTTGTAAAATCATTAATATGAGGAATTGGGGCATTACAATGCAAAAATTAGGGTTCGTACTAATACCAATAAAATCGAAATAAAAAATGTTGTAGAAACAAATTAATTAAATAATGAAAAAGAAATATTTTTAGAGAAGAATGAATATAGGATTAGGAAATGAATGAAAACACTCATATGGCAATAAATTATGGTAAAAAATCTAATTTTAAGAATAATAAATCAAAAGAAAAGATGATGTGGAGAGTTAATAAAATTATTCAATGAGACAATGACACATATGCTTGTAAGACTCTCTCAGTAGAAAACTCTTAGTAACTCTAGTATTATTCTTATCTTTTTATATTTTTCTGGACTCCTATGAATAGTAACTATAGATTAGTTTTAGGCAGTCAGATTTCTCTAGTTTTTTTATTTCTATCATATGGGAAAATGTCACTGCCCAGATTTCAAAAATTAAGTAGATGCAAATTTTGGTTTCAATCATCACTCTAAGATCCCAATTAGGTTGAAATTAGGATTCAGTAATTAATTAGATAATAACTACATTCCTCAAAGCTCTAGTAAGAATAAAAAGAACTGAAATTCCATAACAACCCTTGTATGAAGTCTCTCCAAAACTTCCAAGTTCCAACCAAGCAAGAAAACTATGCTTGGGTGGAGATACTATACCAGCCAACCTTGGAACCTTCACAACACAAATGCTCCAATTCCAGATAGTGCTAGCTATGTAATCAAGTATTTATGGAGGAGAGACTATATCAGCCTCATGGAAGTTGGCTCGTAAAATAAAACACAAGGAATTTTGGGCCAACACAGTGACATTCCCAGCTAAAATTGAAATCATTGATTAGGATTTCGGAGCTGAACATACAGAATTGATTCAGCTACTCTGCTACTAACACTTGGGTTGCTCAACCCGAGTGGTACCACATAATTTGAAAAGAAATGATACTTGCAGCAGCATGGACGCTTAAAAACATTTGGCCTCCTTTTATTAAAAAAAAAAAAATAGCTTCTTAATCTTGATTTAGAAACCTCGAAACATATACATGCAGTTTGGGATCTACTAAAAAACCTGTGGCTCAAGTGGGCGGGCTATTCAAACGTAATGATACCAGAAATTGGATTTATTATTTTTTTTTGAAAGAGATAATCATTCATTAATAATAAAAACTGAATACAACATACATATTAGAATGACATAGACTGTTAAAAACAAGAAAAAAAACATAATTAAAAGCCACAAACATGGAGGAATAATTCTGCAAACAAAGCATAGACCATGAATATAAAGTGATTGCTCTTAAATCCAGACATAAGCAAAAGTTAAAACTCAAACCAGAGAACTTGCAGCTACCCTTGAACGGAGGACGTTCTGTCCGCATAACGTGTGAGAAGATATAATCTTCGGATGAAAGGTCGATTGTCAGGATTAGCGTTGATGACTACTCGATGTTTGCTTTATTCAAGATTCAATGCTCAGCCACATCTGCGACATAGGAATAATAGGATCTAGTTATGGTGGTCCAAGTACTACCCCATGTTAAACAAAGCCAGGAAGGATAGGGAAAAAAACCCAGTGAGTATATTTTTTCTTTTGGATCGAAAACCAAGTTGAATTCTTGTATGTTCCTTGAGCATTGATTACAATAGGCCCAAGTTCCTATAACATTTTTAATTAAATGCACTAGGTTGACAAGTTGGAGTTGGACCATACTACTTTACACCTAGCCCAACTATAAGAGTAATTTCCTCTCCCCCCTACTGGACCATAATGTTTAACTAGCCCAAGTAAGACTGCGTAGATAGGCCTGCCCGGAGCCCTAATTAACTACAAATGGTGTACAATTTTTTGCAAGTTTGCTTCCAAACGATCAACAGGGGACTTCATCACAAAAGGGGGAAATAGAAAACAATGGAGTATTTATCAGGCAAGGATGACTGGTTTGCTTTGAAGCGTGACAATGGAATTGATATCATATGAGCTGTCTGTCACTGGCCTCATTAGAAGAATCCTTTTTCTGCACTCTATACACCACATGAAAATTCCATTACATGGTAGGGGAAAGAGTTAATTAATTACTCGAATGTTTATTCAACATACACCAAATTTAACAACCTGCCCAAGAATCAAACAAAGGAATTTGAGTGGTCCATACAATTCACATTACTATCAACCCAAGGCTTGCCTGCCTGATTTAAGTCTCCATACCCTACAATGGTAATGTGCATACTAGACAAACCTTATCTTGTCACAGTTGAACAACACAAAGAAAAGGAAACCAACTCCAAATTAATCACAACTTATCTGCCCAAGTGTCTGAAATCCTGTCTCAACTTCATCACAATAGTTTAGCTGTGAAGGTATTGGAATTAAAGAAAGATGATTGAGATGCCTAACCAAATGCTGATAGTTCTAGCTAAAACACTAAAACAAACATGTCTCCATATCAAGAACGTGGAGCTCAATGAAAGATAAGACAGGTTCGGGAAAAAGACAACACCAATAAGCCAAGAAACTTCATCTATCAGCATCCTTGGTGTCCACAATGGTTAGATAGACAAAAACTTGATTGCCACTATTCACATGCCTCTCTGGGATTCATGCCAATCCCATGTGCGCCATCTCAGATGCACACAAAATAATTTGTTTAGTGCAATGTATTCTTCTAAGTTTCTGCTTTCCTATCCAGCTAACTTAAAATTAATTGTAAATTACATTCTGTTTTGGATTATTCTAATTCATCAACAGTAACTGTAATACAATCAAGAATGACAGGACATTTTCAATCTTTTGGATCAATAACAACAACAATTCTTCATTGGAATGTGCAAGAACTCTCATGCCATTCCCATGTGCTCCATCTCGGAAGCAAACAAACTCTTTTTCTTTGTATAGTGAATGCTTTCTATATCTAGCTAACTACTAATTACATTCTGTTTTATATTATTATATTGAGTCAACGGTAACTCTAATGCAACAAATAATGATATAACATCTTCAGTTCTAATCAAGAAAAGGAAAATCTTCAGTTGAATCTGTAAGAGCTTTTTATTTGGTATCCACTAATAGTTACAAATTAAACAGAAAGCTGCTCCAAAAGCTGTTTTTGCAGAAGGGAAATTTGAGAAAGAAACAAAGAGAAGAGGAAGGCCATTTTGCAGTCCTGAGAAACAAAAAGAGAGAACTCTGAAACCATTCATGTAAATATACAATAAGAAAAGAAGATTGCATTCACGAATGCCAGAGTCCACTGAACATACTCCGCAATCTACTTGAAGATAATTTTCTGACCAGCCTTTTAGCATCTGAAACTTCAGCCTCTGCAAATTTCTCTATGTTCTTCAAATAGCCAGACTTGGCTATCTTTTTTCTTCCACTATTGCAACTTGTCAACGCCAACAATATAGAGAATAAGAACTTTTTATTACCTGAATTGGCCTCTTCATGGTCAAGCAATTGAAGAAGAAAGCCAATGTTGCAATCATCCTGCACGAATCGCTTTCGATTCTTAGATACTGAGAGCATACTAGAGAGTGCCTCAGCTGCCATTTCTCTAACATCAGGTGATTTTGAGTCCAGAAATCTGAGAAACTCGGGCATAAAACCGACATCACCCATTTCCTTCCTTGCCTCCTCTGATGTTCTACACAATTTAGAGGCCACTTTTAAGGCCAATTCTTGCACTGAAACATCTCCATTTCGAAGGAAGAAGAGCAGTTGATCCATGAATCCATAGTTCACCAATACACTAATACAACTTGCTGAAGAAAAACACAGATTCTCAATTGCCCTTAACGTTGTTTCTCTGGATTTTGAAGAGGATGAATTTTTAGGATCAAGGACGCGTACCAGCGCACGAATTCCACCTTCTCTAATCACCAACTGCCTGACTGATTCATCTCCAGCTGCAATATTTTGCAGCAACTCAACTGAACTTATCTGCACAGCCTCATCATTTGATCTCAGAAGCTTGATACAAGTAGGAACTGCACCTTCTTCAATCATAAACCTTTTAATTTCGTCAACGCTAACCAGATTTCTTAACACCCCACAAGCAGGACCAACAAGTTCTCCACTAGGATCACTGCTAGAACATAGCTTCAACAAAGAAGTCACACCTCCATAAGCTGAAACCGACCAAGCATTATCAGAATTCTCTGTTAATTTTCTTAAGCTCCTAGCAGCACTTTCCTTTCCCAGTTCACTTCCACTATCCAAAACGCGAATCAGAGGCCCTATAATCCCAGCTCCCATCAAAGCAGCCTTGCAGGAATCAAACCCAGAAATCACTGACACCACTTTGGCTGCCTCTTCTTGAATATCTATTTCGACCGAATCAAGAAAACTCACCAATATATTCACTATGTCTCCAACTTCCACTACTATCCTGACATACTTGTCATCTTCAACAACAACATGGTACAAATTGGACAGAGCTTGCCTCTTCATGTCCGAGTCACCAATCTTCATTCTTGTCAGCAAATCCCTCACGTAAAACCTCATGTCATCCTTGCAGGCGTTGGCTCCCGGCCTGGACACAACAATGGCAAAACCGTGAGTCAAAATACCTGCAGTGCAAATCCCAGATAGGTTCTTCAAGTGTCGATCAAACTTTGAGGCCATTACATCCAAGTCACTCTGCATCAGGAGCTTCCCGCTGTAGGAAAGATCCACACATCTTCGAGCAAGATCAAAGCAGCCGTTTGCAGAGATTATTATGGCAGTAACCATTCCTGAAAGTATTGGGTTCTGGGTGGAATCACAATCTTCTATGGCAATCAGGCCTGCGTTCAGCTCTTCTAGCTTGCTTCTTATGAGTTGCCATTTCACGGCAAAGACCTTAATGGCATGAGAGAAGGAGATCAATGAAGACAACACCTCAATAGCTTGCCTGATACTGGAAGAACCCGAGGAAGATTCTTGGGAATTTTGTTCTTGTTTCAGATTTTCTTGTCTCATTTTTGGTTTTGAGTCTTTTTTTTTTCTATTACTAAATAACTATGAAATAACAAACAGCATATTGTGTATCTAGGCCAGGGAGAGTAAGAATCTAAGGGAGGAGAAGAGTGTAATGAGAGAGACAGAGAGGCAAAAGAGGAAGAAGGAAAGGAAGGGAGCAATATCTAATCTAATTCAGTGTTATCTGTGCTTTATCTTCTGACTTCAGTTATGAAGTTGAAACTGAATTGGAGGTTAAAGGAGGTGGTGGCATTTACATGACTGGCATTATTATTATTATTATGGATTGGTGACAACTGACTAAAGGCCATTTCTGTCATTTGCGAAAATGAGAAGAAAAAAAAAAACGGTTGCTGGATATTGAGGTGTTGTTGGAAGTTGATATCCTCATAAAAATCCGAAAGATTGGTAATGGAGGGTTAGTGTGAGTTTGGCAAATGGGACAATTGGACAAAATAGTAGCTAACAAGAGCTTAATCACTTCTGATGATGATGATTGTATTGGTTGTAGTACATGGATGAGTTCAGAATCTTGTCTTTGCCTGTGTAGAAATGGTAACAATACAGAACTTTGAAAATGAGGTGACAGCAAACATATATTTGCTTATTGTTGGCTTCTTACCTTGTTGAGTTAATTATCTTCCTTTGGTGCTTAACCGTTTGTTTGTAGAAATAATTGATTTTCTATTATATATGTATGTATGTATTCACCAACAAGACTTGAATTTGTTTTAACAAAATACAAAGAATATGCAATCTATATATGGTAATCGTTTATGCAGATATTCATGTACAGATTACTTAAAGCAATAATTTATAGATCAGAAAATTCAAAAAAAAAGTTGTGGATTTTCTTGGAATTGAATAATAATGAATATGATTTTTCAAAATTTTCAAATTTTAATAATGATAGAAAGATTATTTTTAACTTTTCAAAATTTTAAATTAGCAAATCCAGATTGCTACTTTTATGATTTATCCGCTTTGTGCTGTACTACAAAATTAAGAAGATTTTATTTTAGATAGCTAAACACGTTTTCTAACTTTTGAAAACTCTTCTGCTTCAAATTCTTTCGCACCGCTAGCATGTGAAGTCATAACTGATTTTACCAAATGCTTTTATTTTTCTTTAAGCAAAAGTTTATTTTCTTTTTACCCCTATGAAAATGAAACTATTTCATTTATGGGTCTTGCTCTCTAGAGCTACTTTCTGTAGTCCCACAGGCCAAACCAAAGGGGAAAGAAAAGAGACAAAGGAAGCGATATTAGGCCATGAGCAGAAACAAAAACCTTATGGACCACCCTTACTAAGAACACTCTTTTTTTATAATGTGAGTAGAAAGAAAGAGTAGCTTTCGATTCTCTTCGAGTATGGAGAGATGACACAAAGCCCACCCCACCACGTGAAGCCCTTTGTTGATGCCTTGAGCTAGCAGTCACTTTTCCAACAGGAAGTGGGAGACGAACCTACACTCTCCCCTCCCTTCTTCAATGAAAGGTTCCCACTCTTTCCTAATCTTTTGTGTGAGGAGGGATGGATAATGAGAGGAGCTAAACAAAAGAGCAAAAAGCTGCCCTTGTTAAAGCGATGTTTTTTTTTTTTGGCACGAGTTAAAGCGATGTTTCAAAAGAAAACATAAAGTGCATTCATTTGTTTCTAATTAAATTAAGGGATATGGGCTCTATAGAAATTTATGGCACTAATCCATAAGGAAAAAAAAGAGTGGGAAAGCAAGAGTATCGTACACATTAGAAGATTCTTAACAAATAAATAAGTAAAAAAGAGTACCCCAATTGAAGAAGACAAGACAGAAATTAAGAAGAAAAAAAGGGAATTGGTCCCCATGACATGATTAGGCGTCTAGTGTTGCATTAATACCCTCCTATTACATGACAAAAATAGACCATTATTCTGCTAGTCACGGATAGTTATTTTATGTAATCTTACTTCGAAAAGAGTGTTCTTTATGCTTAATCCATTGCAAAGAATTGTTGTAATTTAGTATTGGGATCTAAGGTTGGTGAAAAAGAATTAACAGGTGGGGAATAGGAATTTTAAGTTTTTAACCCCCTTTTTTCATTCAACTCTCTCTGTCTGTAGGCCAATATGTTGGCCGAGTGACTCGATCAAAAAAACTGGCCCTTCCTTTCATCCATCTACATCTTTATCCATTGTTAGGGAGCCCATTGAACCATTAAGCTGGCATGTAGTTGTCATTCTCATTATAGCTGGTCTTGACTTTATTTACTCTCACGAGTAGTACGTACTGAAAAATATTTTGTGTCACAATTGAGGAGCTAGCTCAAGTGGAGTAGATTAACGTTAACCGTGTCACATGCAAGTTGCAAATAGGTCAATGCTCTTTTGAGGTAAGATTTAGAAGATAACTAAACCAGAGGCGGAAGGTGCAACAATTTATTGCTGAGAATGTATCGCTGTTGTGTGGCTAATACTAGCATAGACCCAAGAAAGCAATATTGTTGTCCTGGTTTGTTTAGGGTACTATTCATGTTAGGTGCAAAATGCCATTTGTGTGACGAAAGCAAGAAAGTGATGGCTATAGTTCACTTTGAGTATAGAAGAAGGAAATTCAAGAAACAGAAGTATTGCTCAATATACCTTGGCTTTGAAGAGAAAGGTACACACAATAATTTTAAGGATTGCTCATATTCATCTACTCTGCAAGTGACCTAATAATGAGGTAAAAGATTCTCAAAAGTTAGAAAGGAGATTGCTTGATGTGGACATATAGATTATAGAAATAAGATCGCTTGATGTTAATGTGCGTAGATTTTTCTGTTATAATGTCGATTTTGTATCCCTAATCATATATGTGCTAACAATCATTCGAACCATTTGGTGTTCAGGCGTTGAATGTCACTGTAATGCACTTTCTGTTCTATCTCAAAACGTGAAGGAAAACAACCAAATTGAATCATTAAGAGCCGAATTCCTCTGAGTTTGCCCTATGAGAACCATTTCTTAACCATTTTACTGGCATACAGCATAAATATAGTTTTCTTTCCAAATGTGCAATGAGGAGAACAGTGGATATGGTCAATACTGACGAGGGTTTGTTACAAACTTGGGTCTAATATGTTCAGAAGGAAGCAACTACTATATATTGACAATGGATTTGGTTCTAATTAGTTTGGTCCCATGACTAGCTATAAATTCTTAAGCCGTATCATCATAAGGTAAATGGCCAACTCTTTTTTTTTTTTCCCCCTTTGGTTGCTCATTTGGTATGCAGTCCTTCATTCTTAAACTAATTTGGATCAAGTTAAGCTCCTTATTATGGAACCTGAATTTCCAATGAGAAATTTTTGCATAGAAAAGGTCTCTTTGTGATTTGCTAAGTCATGTAACCAAATTATTTACCACTTGCACCAACCTACCCTAATGAAGGGCCAACTTTCTTTATATAGATTGTGTGAAGCTTTGTACGATAATTAAATAGTATTGAATTAATATTGTAATTTTTTTTTGCGCATAGAATTAATATTGTAATTGATCAATGCAAAGGAAAACATCCGCATGTGCTTGATCCATTAGCGATCTAGACCTTCCTACCATGTCATGGACCAATTTTCTATATTATGATGGTAAACGTTAGCACAATCCACCTTAGCTATTCAGCCTAATCAATCAATAATTATTATTGATACTTGGAAGTGCTTGATTTTTACAACTTACACGGCAACGAAATGGTTTCAACAGTATGCAAGCATGAATTAAGCGTGGATCTGCATCCTTTTCTAAAGACTATTGATAGAGTTATGATGATCTTCTTATTTGAATGTGACCGCCTACCAAAATTTTCCTTACAGATTATACGCGAGTTATCATGAGCCTCTTATACTAAGCAGGATGATGATTCATTGATTTTGATCACCAGTAAAGTTAAGCGATGATCAAAATCTTTAAACCACATAGAGACCTCATAATTACACCAAGTACTAGGGGCTGGAGTACGCTGGTGCGACTAAATCATAATTAATTGTCTGTCTCTCATGTGCAAATCCTGCCAATGCCTCAAGATTTCAACAAGGGGAAGGAATTGAGTTTGTTTGAAATTCCTCAACTTCTCTGTAATCCTTATTTCCCTTGAGTCAAGCACCTAACTAATACTAGTAATGTTATAAAACGAGGAGCTAATAAACATGTACCAGTTCAATTGACATCTCCTCTCCTTTTTGTTTTATGTTACAACAAAAACAAATGGTTGGTTTGTCAATAGAAAAGAGCACTACATAGCTTGACCAACCCATAACGGTGCACCGTCCAATTTCAGCAAATATGGCAAGCAAAGCAAACTCTTGCTCTCATGGAGTCTTGCTTAACGCCTGTGTGATAGGACCCATCAGAGGTGGGGCATGGCTCACAGAAAGAAGGTGGTGTCATTGGGTCCATTAAAGCCACCAATAGGAAGAGATGCCTACGATGTAAATGCTAGATGCCTAAATCACGAATGTCGAGTATCAATATCAAAAGAGAAAAAAAATAAAAAAATAAAAAAAATCCTGACTAGTGAAAAACCTCCAAGGAGGAGATTTCCACTTCCCTATTCCATGAGTGAAATCTTAGAAGCAACTCAAGAAAAGACGCATCCTTTTGTCTTCTGAAGTCCCACGAGACACACAGTTGTGATTGAGATTAAAAAAAAAAAAAGGAATACCCACAATAGATACATGTGAACTCACAGTGACGAATGATGATGATAATGATGATGACTCTGGCGTGTCAGGGACTGTAAATCTGTAACTCTGGCAATCCCGAAAGAGAATTACACGAACTTTGCTATTTTAGATAACGGTGACTAATAACTATATACTGTCCTGGAGAATTGAAGTCCATGTATGGTACGCCTGTGAAGTCATTAAAATGACTGCGACTCCACTTCCAAGCATCTAATCTTAACAAGAAGAAGCTGCACACAGACCAGAGTGTAATTTTATTGTTGGGTCACATGATAACGGTTTCTGTACGGGAAAACATTTCTGGGACAACGAGGACATATCTTCTTGTCGCCTTTCGCTAAACTTCTTACAAAGTTGGCTCATTCTACTAATTCTTTTTCTCCATTCATCCATTACCATTACCTTTAAACAAATGTCAGGCTAGAAACTGTCATTATTGAATCTTTAAGTAGTAGATTATGTGAAATCTGTGTGCATCATAAATAACTCTCAAAGGGGCTTCCAGTACACGATGATCAAACCAAAAAAAGGAGTAAAAAAGGTGGAAAAGAATTTCTATTCTCAGAGAGAAGAAAGAAAAAAAGAATTTCTAGCAATAAAATTGCTCTAAGCCCTTCTATTTTCTAGTTTGCTAAACTAAGCCCAGTAAAGTAAAGAGCTAGCCCATCCAACATGGACCACCCACACTGCTGCTCGGTAATATGAGACTGAAAATGGAAACCCAGGTAGGACTCGCTTACTATGTTGAGGGACTTGATGAATACAGAACAACAACAGTAGGTTTATGTTCGGCCCCTGAGGGTAAGCCGAAACCAAAGTCTTATGAAGCATTTTATGGGTTGGATGATGTTTTGACATGGCAGCCCAAATCTTTTAATACCAGGAAAAGTTGTATGTTTCCGTATAGCAGTTAGCACTTCGCACTTAAGCACCAATGCCTTCAATATATGAACAATAATAGCCTTCTTAATTACCAAAGAAACAACAATAGCATTCTACAACCGGGAAGATAACGATAAAGCAGAAGCACAGATCAGATAGCAGCCCATGGAACAGAAAAGATAACGATAATGGAGAAGCACAAATTGGAACATTCTGCGGAAAGTTCGTAACCAATAATACCATTCGTCCGAAATGATGTGGGCTCAAAATTGAAATCACGACTTTTAATTAGAAGAGTGGTAAATCAAATAGAAGAAGGAAACTTGTTCCCAGTATTTGGACCTTTGTTGATGCAAATGCATAGGCTCCGTAAAACAAATTGCTGATTTATTCCTCCTTGATTCAGCAACAATCAGTTGAATGAACTGCAGCCTCATCTTCTGCACACATTCAAATGCATACTGTAAGCATACTTAGGTGAAGAGTACCATTAATTAATTTGCAACCTAATTAAAAGCATCTAACGATGACAAAAGAATGTATATCGGATCAGAACCAAACATATGATACAGCTCTTACATGCAAGGCGATTGAAAGGCCCAGAAACCTACCATACCAAGTTGAAGAACAATCATCTACATTCACAGGCTCAAACCAGGAAGAAGTAGTCTAGGTAGCAATGAATGATGATCCCAAGTAATTATTATGTTCACTTAACTAGCCACAGAAGCAAAACATGTCGAATGAGATGATCCCGAAGCATAGATTTGATAGATTACCCTCCCCACAAAATTATTTCCACGAAGTAAAATTCCTGTCAGGGCCACTCTGTAACTCTATTTAGACATGTTTTTGTAAAGTGACATGGAGGGAGAGACATTACCAGTAACTATTTTATAGACTGGGAAGAGTGTGTACAGAAGGTGGGGCATCTGTTCTTGGTCCTGCCAAAGAACGATAAACGTAAACCTTATCAGCATCACTGTCATCGCTGCCCTCCTCGTTGATTACCTCCACGTTCAATCTAGGCATCTTCTTTGCCAATAACCTACAGCCATTCATTGTCACCCGGCAGGCTGACATCCAAAGTGACCTCATAGACTCATACTTCTCCAAACCAGAAAGAAGAGCGTCATCTCCAAATGGGCAGTCCCTTATCTCAAGTTTCCTCAATTTTGGACAACCTTCCATCACCCACCTCATCCCCAAATCACTACTGCCAGCAAAAGCCACGGAAAGGTACTCTAAATTTTTGGCATACTTGCCAATGTACTCGAACGCCAGGTCAGTCAAGAGACCTGAAACTGACAGCCTCTGGAGTTTAGTGCAGGTCTTAACCACAGCACCGAAAGCCTCATCCATGGGCTCATTCGTCAGGTGATCTGGTTCACATGGATTCATTATGCAGAGTCGGAAGTGGGTAAAATCTGGACAGTTGTTCACTATTGTTTCTACTGCAGCATTAGTCATCTGGCGGCAAAAATAAAGGCAATACTGGAGTTTTGGACAGCCATAAGAGACAGCAACAAATCCAACTTCTGTCACTCCATAGACAATTTCCTCATCAAAAGGATCAGCAGGGAATACACGGAGTTCCTCAAGCAATGGGCAGCTCGATCCGACAGCCTCCAGTCCTTTGTCGCCCACTGTATCTAGGACCTGCATAAATTAATAATATGATCAAACCTCTCAGCTAATGTCATGAAGCCAGATACCTGTTGTCCATGTTCATCCTGTCCTTTGTTAGTCTAGAAACAACTTCACATTCTGAAGGTAAAGAAATTCACTAACAAAGTTATTGTCTCAAAGATTATCTCCACATTTGATGATGGACTACGGCCAATGCGAACAGGTAATCTTAGTTAATCAAAGAAAGTATGTCATCATCTCTTGACAAGGTGAACTAAAAATTCAAAAGTCAGAATCTATAGCATGGCCAAGCAGAAAATATAAATGTTGAGGAAAAACTAAAAACTAAAATCCATTCTTACCCAGAGGCGTCGAAGAGATGGGCAGTGACCGATAAGAGTAGCAAGTTCATCACTTTGCAGAAGAGAATAGCTCAAATTTAAAAATGTCAGGTGTGGACAGACAGGATAGAGAAGCGGCAGATATAGTGCTTTGGCTCCCCACAAACCAGATAGGGTATCTAGATTCTTGCAATGATTGAATGCACTTTCAAGCTCTGAGGACTGCTGCTCAGTAAGCTCCTCTGGTGAGAAAGAGCCAGTACCAAGCTCTTTCAATTGTGGAGCGGATACAAGAAGCCTTTGCAACTGCTCCAAGGGAATATTTTTGTTGACCTTGAGGACTTTTAATGATTTGCACCTTCTGACTAAATTCTCCAGGGCAACAAAATTGACATCACTAAACAGGTTGCCAAAGTTCAATACTTCCAACGAGGTGAGGTTTTCAGGGAAGAAGCTCAACCAATCGCCACTGCGATCATCAACTTCATTCTCCTGTATGTCAAGCTCAGCCAAATTCCTGAAATCAAACAATTTTTTTTTATGTTCAGCATCAGAGACCAAGGCATAAAACAGGAGCGAAAACATATATGTATGTACTTACAAAATAACCAAAACAAAACGGTAGGAACAAAAAACCATTTCAGAAGAATAATAAATGATATAATCATGATTCTCAAGCCGAAAAACATTTGAGAGGTGCTGCTTGTAAACAGTTTGCAGTTCGTTGATTGCAAATAAAGAGGGAGAAGGATAAGTGGATGGCGGTCTAACGAATTAATGTTGTCCAATGAATGAACTTTTAACATGTAGGGAGAAATTAATTGAAAGTCACTTCTTTTTGATGCGGAAGAAAATAATCAATTTTTTACAATGTATAGGGGCATTCCACTAATTTGGCCACTAACCCATCCTTGTTTGTTTCATTTGGTTGTAAGATTAGGAAACTTTATTGTGTAAAAATTAAATAGCATTCTTCATTCAACAAAAAAAACAAGGATCATTCTGGGCTGGAGGCAATCAATTTATAACCTACCATTTGATCTCTTTAGATGATTGTAAGGAAATTGAGTAGCTTATTGGTACAACTTAACCATAAAAATTGGCATACAACACCCAAGTTATAATAAAATTGGCATACATAAATAACCGTAGTATGAATTATTGAAAACACATTCGAAGGACACAAATCCAACAAACAAATTGAGCCACCCAATAATACACGTCACTTCAATTAAAAAGAAAGATGTGATCCATATCTGCTAATCTCTTACTGTTTAGATCACAAGAAACGCAAGGAAGAGGTAAGCAAGTTTTTTTTTTTTTTCTTTTTTAAAAAAGGGCGGTTATATACTAATTACTTGAAAAAGAGAGAAAAAAAAAACGCAAAGTGTACTACTACTACTACTTACTTGCAATTAGTGGCAATAGCTTCGAGGCCATCAGTACTAAACCCACTACAGCTGGAGAGCGAGATCCTTTTAAAATTAGGGAAAGTAGCCGCCAAAAACTCCAAGCTCTCATCCGTTACCGTCATCCTCTTCAGCCTGAGCTCCTCCAGAGACGGCTGGTACGCGGACGCGAAGGCCACCAGCCAGGGCTGCACATCGGCGCCCCAGTCGGGCGGCACGAGGCCGAAGTCCGAGAACCTCGGCTTCCCCTTGAGCGTCACGCTCCGGATCCCGTCCGGGAACCGGGCTACGACGATCTCGGGGGAGACGGAGTAGCAGTTGCCGATGAACAGGCGGCGGCGCGTCTGGCGCTCGGCGTCGTACCATGCCTTGCACACGAGGGAGGCGGCGTTGCGGTCCTTGTTGGAGTGGAGGAAGGAGAGCAGCTGCTCCACCACCTTTGGCGGGAACGTCGGGGGCGGACCGTTTATTTCTTTCGGGTCTGGATCCATGGAGAAATGAGGCGGAGCAATGGGAGGGTACATGGTGGTGGTGGTGATTATTAATAGCTAGGGCTAGCAGAGAAGGGGATTTTATATATATAAAAAGTGAATGATTGGGATCGTGATTTAATTTGTTGTGATTGTTTGTCAGTATTTTTAATTTGGAGTTTCACTGACTCCCAACTGTGGCTGTGGCTGTGGCTGTGGGGAGGAAGATGGCACCGACACTGCAAGTGACTGTTAGAGAGAGAGAGAGAACGTGGATGGCGGAGGGAAGAGTGAAGAGGGGGGGAGACAAACTGGGACGACAAAGCGCCCACCAAGCCTAACCTGTGTCGTTTCGATGCAATGCACGTGCAGCCTTGCACATCCCCCCTCGACTCTGTTCCCGACACGTAGTTATTCTTTTAATGGTGGGTTGGTTGCATCTTTCAACTTTAAGTCAATGGAAGTCATTTTATTAAAGGGTAATGTGTTATTGTTTGATCTTCATTATGGTCTCTGAAATCGACCGTTAAGCATTTACTTTACAGCAAGGTTTCAATTGGACGTTGGACCAGCAAGTTCATGCTTATAGGCTATAGCTATTGTTTCTTTTTCAATCTCTTTCTTTTGGCGAAAATTCGTTAACACACTACAAACTACACATGCATGCAGTTACCATCCAAGGCAACACATTACTAGTACTATTTTGCCAGAAACTTACTTAATGGAGGAAGCATTGACAGAGGGAGAAGTGTGTAAAATTCAGTTGATCTTTGTTTGCATTCAAATACATTGATTTTTTTTAGTTGTTGAACCTTTTGTTGTTTATCATTTTTCCCCCTCTTTTAGCTTTTAGTGACAACTGAATATCCAAATAACCTAAAACTCGAGCCAATTTTGACTCTAACATGACATGAATATCAAGAGTCAAATTTTACCTCTTGTGCTCGCTACTAGCTAGCTAGTTAACTAATATGTTTGCAAAAAAAAAAAAAGTTAATTAGTAGACGGATGTTGGCTTGCATATGTAAGAGTGATGAGTAGTGAAGTTTGACTTCAACAAAGGTTCGGTGGTGATGCTATTTTCATCATCTCCAACCCGCTACCTGCGTTCTAATCATATTATATATTTCTATCATGAACGGAAGAGATCGTGGCTGCCAATTAAATCTCGTCCATATATGTACTAAAGAAATATATATTTGACCCAAAAGATGTATTCTTTTCGATTGATTTCATTTGTCATTGCTCTTGCCCTTGGGTATCTAGGTGGTGATTAAGTATCCCACATCGAATATCGGATTGGAAAGAGACCAAGTGACATATAAGTAGAGAGGACTCATGTATTCATTACTTTAAGGTTTTGGGTTACCATTTAGTGTCCAAACCCATGAAAGTGGTAACAGAACCGATAGCGGATTGAACTTGCGACATGTAGTCCAAGTACGGGCCAGTGCCTTGTAAAAGCAGATTGAAGATTTTGCCAGGTTTAACAATATTTAAGCAAAACTCGTGGCCCGTTTATATATATGGGTACTCAATTGTAATCATGAGATTTGCCCATTTGTCACTGTGTCAGATTATTTCATGAACCGATTGTGCTGCGGACTTTTAAAGAAAAGAAACTTAATGAATATATATGTCTCCAAATATAAAGGCCGTACCAAATATTTTGTTGTGCCACAAATAATGTTTCTAATGAATGAATATGTCTTGGCATAATGAGGTGATGATTTTCTTACTAACTGGGAAATATCAATATATAGCCCAACCCTGCCCAAGCACAAGCAAGAATTCCTTCGACAGCATTCATTTCTCCAAGTAATTAGTAACATCTTTGTCTGCCATAGATATACAGTTGCAAACAATGATCCATCGGTGCTGGGAGTGCGGAAAAGAATACAAAGACCGGAGCTCTGCTAAGAAATAAATGCACTAATGTGCAATCCAGGGTCAGGAAGAAGCGAAGAAGAAAGCAAAAGAGGCCAATAAGCAAACTAGGGGTTCTTCAGAATTTTTCTCCTTTTCGTTTTCAGGTTTCCCTCTACATAATTTGTTTCCTCCCACACACACGTATTTCTTTCTATTTCTATTGAATTGCTCAATTTTTTTGAAACTATAACGGGGCATGGGGGACTACTGAGGAGGAGGGAAAAGCAAATTTCTGGAAGAATGTCGAATCATGCATTTCCCTGATCCCCTGTGATTTATTTCAAACAACTAAAATGTGGACCAACAATTAGATTGTAATTTTGAGTTGCTACACCACAAGAGGTCATAGAAACTATAGAGTGCTTCAGTAATATCACGGCTTATACTACAATTCCCTGCCTTTGTCATGACAAAGCATCTGATTTTCTATGATTTACTTCCCTATGTTAATGGCATTCGCCATGTACTAGGTTTGAAGGAATGATTTGTGAATCAAATAACCAAAAAATGTGCTCTGCTAGGGTTTCTTACATTCCAAAGCGCCGTTACCGCACCCTGTTCACTTCTATACACCGTCAACAGATCTAGCCTAGATCCAACTAGTTTTTCCTCAAATCTTTAACATAATTAACCATACGGTGACATTATTACTTCCTCTCCTATCTAAATCAACCTTTTATGTTTTGAGACAAGTCTATTTATTCCCAAGTTAGTTGCGACCCCTTTGGAGGAGAAACTCGCTGTAACAGTCCGGGTAAAATTTTTGATTTTTACCGGGACTGTAAAAGTCTTTTTACCGTGATTTACTGTTGAATTAATCTTGGGTAATTAATTCAAGGTAAATCAGGCGTCGTTTTTCGAAACCGAGAGTTTTCCCGCGCTCGTGATTTTTCCGTGGATTTTTCAGGCCTAAGTCGGTATTTTTCGGGTCCCGGGATTTTCGGAAAAATCACACCGGAAAATAACTAAGGGGGTATCAGTTATTTTCTGGCCCGGACCGGACTCGCTCTGTAATGCAGACAGGCTGCATTATTGGTTGATCACACGCTGCATAGTGAAATCACAGTGTTTTTCCGCCTATAAAAGATGGAAGCAGGAGAGGAAGAGGAAGAGAAGAAAAAAAAAAGAGAGAAAAAGAAAAAGAGAGGAAAGGAGAGAAAAGAAGAAAAGGAAAAAAAAAGAGGAAAAAAAAAGGAAAAGAAGAGAAAAATAGAAAAAAAAGGAAAACAGAAAAATACAGAGAGAGGAAAAAGAAAGAAAAAAAAGAAAAGAAAAGAAAACCAGAAAAAAAGAGAAGAAAATCAAAGAAAAATAAAAGAAAAGAAATAAAGAAAATATAAGAAAAAGGAAAAAGGGAGATGAACAATGCGTCACCCCGTTACCCCCTGAACACTGTTCACGCGAAGTCGTTCCCCGCCGAGTCACGACGCACCGCCACCAGTGAAACGCCCCGACCCGAATTTACCGTACACAGTAAACACGAGCCGGAACTGTGACAACCCAACCCAAAATGACTCAGCATACAGTGTACAAAACAAATATCCGGGCTCAACAGCCCATAATAAAACATCATAAATGACAAAACCGGCCCAATGGCCCTACACCAATAATATTATGCACAGCGGAAGACTTTAAAACTCACATGACACTGTATGCGACACATGCAAACTATGGATCCAAGCCCGTCCAAGGGATAACGCCGCAGCCTGTCTGGAATGCAATATACCTGAACCACAAATAACTCAACCTACGGGATGAAAGCCCGCAGGTGAGGGGTGAGTCCGAAGTGCCCACCGGGTAAACCCAAAAGCAAATATACATATACATACACCGTAACTATTCCAAGTCACAACACAACAATTAACCAAGGTTCTCACGAACCTTATAATACACACTGGTGATTCTAGACACGCTATTCCAATTTTATTATCAGGGCCCCTATCACAAGCTAAATGATGGCCGTCGCCTGGTAGTCAAGCTAGCTAGCCCGTGGACCCCTCCCCGGTACCTCCACGTAATAACTGGCACAGACAGGGAGCAGG
>JAKUCV010003749.1:13656-48274 GCA_028386065.3 Turnera subulata
AATTTGGCATATTTGGAAGAAAAGCTGTTATGTTCACAGTATACCTAGAAACTCAAATTTGTTGGCAGGCAAAAGTCTATGAGGAGAGGACAGGCTAGGCAACCATTGTTGCCTTATTTTATAGTCTACCATATATTCCAAAAGTCTATGAAAAGACCGGCAACCGGAGTATGTTATGGGTTAAGAGACAAGTTCAACGCTGTTTTTTATTTGTCCTCGTGATCTGTGTACCTCGTCATCTGCTATACATTATTGTCCAAAGTCTTATCTAGATGATCCTTTATTTCTTCAATCGGTGATCAACGAATAGTACTTCTTCTGTGGTATGAATCAAGGATAGATTAACAATAAAAAAGAAGACGTAAGAACTGGTCAAATAACACCAATTACGCGACACCCAAAGTTAATCATAATCGGGATCACAAGGTATCAAAAAATATGAATAAGATGGGAGAAATTGAGACAAGAGGTCAAAATTGAACCTACACCAATTACAACAGCCAAAGTTGAATCTGCAACACTACAACGTAAATGATATCACTTCAAAGTTGAAACTAGAGAAGTTTCAAAAAATAGAAAATATTGTTCGATAGAGAGCAATGAGGATTCACACCTAAACTTATCCGTCAACACCAACCAGTTGATCATATAAATATTATTTTACTGGCTTGTGTTTATTTAGTTGTAATTAGAAAGGATTAATTACATTATCACCCCCTGAATTCTAGTTTAAATTTGACTTACCACCTGAATTTTTTTTTTCATCAATTGACCACCTGAACCCCTAATTATATTCAATTCACCACTTCCGTTAGGTTTGTAGGGATTTCAGTTAACTTAGCTTTGTAGGTGATGCGGATGTGTGACACGTGTATTAATCTTACCTATTAAATTTATCTCCATATTAAACATAAATTAAATTCAAACAAAAAACTCATTAAATTTCTTTCCACGTTAAATATAAATTAAATTCAAACAAAAAAATAAAAAAGGAAAACAATCAGAAGAGATATCGATTAACTCCTCCAACTTCCGGTTTCCTCTCCCTCTTCCCCCTTGTTGACCAAAATTTACAAAATCAAAATCTTCCTTCTTCTTCCTCCTTCCTCCTCCACGTTAGACCAAAAATTCCAAAACCAAAACGCCAGTTACCTATGTGACCAAATCAAACTAAAACCCACTCACCTTGTCCAACCACAACGAAGACCCATGGTGCCCCAGACAAGCTTTACCACTTCCTCTTCTCTCTCTAACCCTTTTCTTCTCTTAACTGGCATCCCTCTTGCTACCCTTTCCACTGCCATCACCTCCGGTTGGATCTATCCAATCCCTCTCCGCCACCGCCACTGCCACCGAAAAGGCCACTAGCCATCTCTACTTGTTTTCTTCTGTCAAAGACACCAAGCGGAGGTAAAAAACCAGATGAAATGAAGAAAAATTTTGCCCATTTGAGTGGCCAGGTGAGGCGCATTCATCGGTGGAATTAGGTGTTTTTATCAGTAGAATTGCTTGGTGGGGTTGGTTTTGTATGCAAGAAAATTGATAGTTTGGGTGTTGAGAGTGTGAAAAATACAAATAGCAAACTGTGGAATTTGGATTTTGGGATTGTCGCTTTGTTTTCAATAATTTTTTCCTTCTTAATATAAATATTTTTTATTTTGCATTTTGTCAAAAAAAATATTGAATGGTTAAGATATTATCACATATTGTACATCCTTGTATTCTAATTCCCGGGAGTGTTTAATTGAAATTTTATAATCTGTAATATAAATAATTTTTATTTTGCTTTTTGTCAAGAAAAAAAAGGAAAAAATAAATGGTTAAAGAAATTGCTACATGTTGTTCGACCGTCTATTCCTGGAAATTTTTTGATATGTTTTTCAATTTTTGATTTCCCTTTTTACTAATCTTTAGAGTTTTGTAATTTGTAATTATAGTTCATGATTTTTTTGTGAGATTATATGTCATGATTGAAAGTAAGGGTCAAGATTTTTACACTTGTCATACATCTATGTATTCTGTTAATCAAACTGACGGAAATCACTACAAACCTAACGGAAGTGGTTAATTGAATATAATTGGGAGTTTAGGTGGTTAATTGATGAAAAGAAAAATTCAGGTGGTGAGTCAAATTTAAACCAGAGTTCAGGGGGTTAAAATGTAATTAAAAAAAAATTTCATCAGGTATCCAGAGCTTTCCCCCGAATAATCCAGATTCGATCCAAATCGCGCATCTTATCTTATCGTAGATGAGTCTCTCAAGCATTGCGAATTCGGAGTGCCGAATTTTATTATTATTGTCCCAATCAAATCTTATTACGATGATGCATATGTAGGGCGTGTTCCTAGATTAATTGACTATATCAGTGTTGATCGATCGAGGCAGATGTACTTCCTTTTTCAAAAGACACACCAATAGGAGACTTTTATACTATATTAACAGAATTTCCATAGCAACCACTGTTGATTGGCAATATATAGGAACAGAAATTAAAATAGAGACCTTAAACAATATCTCTCTTCAATTATACAAATGATTCCGGTAAGCTGTTTCTTTCATTTTATCTCCAAGTTGTACAACATTAGGGTTTATCAAATGTTGCCAATCTATATCGTATATTATCTCCTCCTAGTTAATGTTTCAAATTATATTATTTTAAAGCTTCAATATCTTCAATGCTGCTTAGGTAAATATCAAAAGAATCGGGGGGACATCCTGTTCTGCCTTTTTGTTTCGATACTGTTGCTACTAATGGACGAGAGATTCATATAAGGACATAGATAAATACGTACAAGCATGGTATCGACAGAAAGATGGAGATACAAGAGGAAAATAAACAACCATGGTAACTTGTCGTTTCCCATAGTTCTTCCCTATTCAAACAAACACACGGCATTCCGACAAAAAGAAAAACACACGTCTGAGACTGACTCCATTTAATTTCATGTGGAGTTTTGTTACAGCAATGAATCTATGACTCTATGACCCATTGTGCATTTGAATGCTAAAAATCCCCAAATTAATTCCACAACAAAAAAGGAAATTATAACTTTTCCAAAATTTCCTGCCGTTATAGGATGCTATAGCAAAAAACGGTCCACATTAATATTAAGTTTTGTAGCTTACAATGAGTATTAAATGCTCCCTTTAGATTAGAATTAAGATTCAACCAGATGAGACATTTGTTATGAGATTCAACCAAAGAGTAGCCATAGCCGGTAGTTCCATGGAGGAGGACAGTTAGAGAGTTTGAGTATATCAAGTATTATCAACCATGCAAGCACGTCCTTTAATGGGTCCTCCATCCCTCGCCGGCGCCGCCACCGTCAGTTTACTTGCACCGCTAGCGCCAGATTATAGGGTTTCTTATGCAAATTGCAAATTTATCCCTCATTAATACAAATGGGAAATATCCGACATATTACGTATGCACCCAATACGGCGGAGTTGGTAATAGTTGCCATCAACAACAATTTGTGACCAATCCCAAAAGTCATGGATACGATTATGATATACATAAATTAATATGTCATCATAGACAAAGTTATCAATGCATGCAGTAACAAAAAAAAAAAAAAACAACAACAACAACAACTACAATAGTTATTCAAACCCTTTGGGGGGTAACCAATCATATCGGTCGCTTTCGGGGTTGTGTTTGATCAAGTGGTGCTAATATATGTCAAGCTAAAAGGCCTAGATTTACAGTCCTAACCATATATATATATAGAATTCCTTAATCGTATTAAAATGATCCAATTTCGCGGGTCAACTAATGGCTAATCACCTAAATACCTTCATAATTAATTCAATTAATAAGGTATGCGCGGCATGTATAGCACAAGGTCAAGGACAAAAGAGGTTAAAAAAAAATGGATTGTGCGCTTGGCCGCCATAGGTTGAAAATTCAAATTAACAAAGTAATTATTGGAAGGTGTAGTTATATTCAATGGCGATTGGTTTCTATATAATACAAGCTTCTCTGTTCTAAGTCTCCAAGCTGCAGCTAGTCAATATAGAGCAATATTGCACTAGCTAGAAGGAAGGAGCAGGCAAGAAACGAAGAGAGAAGACCATGGCGGGTGAGAAAAGCAGAATCCTCATATTTGGAGCCACCGGATACCTTGGCAAATACATGGTGAAGGCAAGCTTATCTCTGGGTCATCAAACCTTTGCCTATGTTCGGCCAATCAAGCCAGATACTGATCCTGCCAAGCTACAACTACACAAGGAATTGGAATCCTCGGGGGTCACTGTATTCCAGGTACTAATTCGTTCTTGTTTTAATTTAATTATGGGTAACTAGATTTAGTTAAGTCTTACTCCAAAATAGTATTGCATGCACTAATTCCAGTGAATTTATATTGTGAGAGCATAAACATAAGTACATGATGACATATATGCATTTATATGTTGTCTTAAACAGGGAGAGTTGAACGAGCATGACAAGCTAGTTGCAGCCATTAAACAAGTGGATGTGGTGATTTCTACCCTTGCAGTTCCTCAACATCTTGACCAAGTTAAAATAATTGATGCCATGAAAGAAGCAGGAAATATTACGGTATAGAGCTATACATATTACACCCTTATGGCTTTATTGTATATGCATATATTATACATATTACACCCTTATATATAGCTACGTCAATTAATAGAGAAACATTGACAAATTTTCCTGCTTTTTCGTTGTTCATTTTTTGGGTGGATATATATTAGAGGTTTGTCCCATCAGAATTCGGCAATGAAGTGGATAGAGAGAGCCAGAAGGCGTTGCCTCCTTTTGAAGCATTGCTAGAAAACAAAAGGAAGATTAGAAGAGCAACAGAAGCCGCAGGGATCCCCTATACTTATGTTGCTGCAAATTCTCTCGCGGTATATTTCGTTGATTACTTGCTTCACCCTCAGGAGAATCGCGACGAAGTTGTTGTCTACGGAACTGGTGAAGCCAAGGGTGAGTTTCTTTAATAAAAACAAAAATATGTATTACATATTACATTTTCCTAAATGAGAATTAATTTTAATCAAACAAGATATTGATCTACATATATTATCGTTGCATTTGCATTGACTGACCCCAAAAAGTATATTATATAATTACGTTCCCTTCACATTGCATGCCTCACAACTTGTCACATGATTAAATTAATTATATTGCACATATCATAAACTTACACTTGTCCTTGTAACGCGTAGTAAACAATAAATGCATCAGGTCGCTAGTTCGTTATTGTGTCTCACTCACAAATTCTAGTGTTTTTAGTCTTTTAGAGATACCTGCACCATCTGTTTTTTATGTCAACATGTCATTTCAGCCCAAAGCCCGGGGTTCCAAATTGGCGTCCCCATAGGAGGAGTCAATAAATCAGGGCTCACTAGGCATTTTAATTACTTTTAATTTTTGCGAGATAGGTTATGTAACATTTAATTAATTACATGTTAACATCAGGGTCAAATCATGATAATACGTGAATTCATATATATCCATTGTACTTTGTATCTTCGATAGACTACATCATACTTGTTGACTTGTCATAATTTGACACCAAACTTATTCTTGATGAACTAGAATTGTAATAATAATTCGCCAACATGTAAAATCTACAAGAATAATATTAAAATTTCAGAAAAAATATAAAGATCTGGAAAAGTCAGTTTGATTTAGAACGTTATTATTGACTGCAACTATTATATATCAAGTATTGTATAATTCGCCAACTCTACATCCGTTGACAGATGTCTTCTTCGTTTCCTCACTAAAAGTTTAGACTTTGGGGTAATGAATTCAATCATCCTAAATTGGTAAACAACATTAATACTCAGTCGCAACATTTTTGTTACTTATCCAAATTCCTAATTACATCATTAACTTTTTTCTTGCCATATGAAGCTGTTTTCAACTACGAGGAAGACGCTGCAATCTACACAGTAAGAGCAGCAACAGATCCAAGGGTTGCAAATCGTGTGATCATATATAGACCTCCAGGCAACATTGCTACTCAATTGGAACTAATATCTTATTGGGAGAAAAAGACTGGAAAACCTTTGAAAAGAGTTCATGTTCCTGAGGAAGAACTTGTGAAGCTCTCAGAGAGTAAGATTTCCCTCATGCAAATTATTAATTTTACCACTTCTTAGGGCTTGCACATATAAAAGTAACTATGTTTATTCTGGTAATTAGTTGTTCTGCTTATTAATTAGCCATCTAAAACTGTGAGAAATGGTGATTAATTAATTGGTTTACTGGATGCAGCACTACCATTTCCAGACAATATACCAGTGTCAATCCTGCACAACATATTCGTTCAAGGTGAGGAAATGAGCTTCGAGCTCACAGAAGACGATTTGGAGGCATCCAAGTTATATCCTGACCACAAGTACACTCCAATTCTGGACTTGCTCGATATTTTCGCTGTCAACCCACTGAAGCCCAAATTATCAGCATTTGCCTGAGCCCAGTACGTAATTAGTCTGTGTCTCCATATTTGAACAGAATAACATCAAAAGCAAAAAAAACAAAAAAGAGAGGGAAAGACAAAGAATAAAAGAAACGTTTGTTTGCAGTTTCATTCTTTTAATATTGTGCGGTAGTTGCTTATCTGAGATTTCACCTATCAGATATGTATGTATGGGGTCACCTCACATGGTATCTTGTAATGATTCTAATTGCCTTTGTTTCTTGGCCCTGCATATCAGCAGAGATGTGTGGGGTTATGCGTGGGGTTGCATTAATAATTCCAGGGCTTCAAGTCCTTGGAATTCACTTTCAAGTCCTTGATGTTGAATTGTCACTGTAACAACAGGGTGTGTCTGTGTAACTTACGAGGGTCCAAACCAACAGGATGTGTTTCATTATCGTTATCAATATATTGTATATTGCACAAATATATTAATAAAGAATGATTATTTTCAATACTTGTTCATGGTTCAAGTTCAACAATTGGCTCAGATGTTATCACCTTCTTAAAAAAGACTCGAAGGAAAAAGAAAGAGACCAGTGCGTCATGGAATTAGAAAAGCAACCACAGTGGGAACTGAGCAATCTACAGACACTAAACTGTTAATGCCTCATTATTTTGAAGTAAAATCAAAAGAGATCAAGTACTCTTCATTTTCAAATGTTAGAGCTATTTAGGTATGATAGTGATTAATGATCATAGTATGCTACAAAAACTCACTGTATTCTCACACACATGCCAGACTGAGTTAATTTGTCCATCAGTTGTCGAACTTGCATCCCCACCAAGACAGGAGGAGGATTGATGAAGGACAAAAGCCTTCCTGACATGAGAGAAATATCCACCAACATTTGAACTAGAAGAATCAGTGTTAGTTGAAGAACTCCTTTGGGCAGAAGAAGAAGAATCTCGTCTTTGGTAGCTCCAGATTCAACCTCGAGCAAATGGCGCCCATCACTGGCGGTTCAGCCTCCAAGAACTGCATTTCTTTGTCCGTTGAAGGTGATGGAACAGCCGTACCCAGAGAACTAATTATTCCCTGCTCGATGAGATGTGCCAACAACAGAGGGCCCAGAAGCCGATGGAACAGCCGTACCCAGAGAACTAATTATTCCTTGCTCGATGAGATGTGCCAACAACAGAGGGCCCAGAAGCCGATGGCTCATGTTCCTTTGAAGGTGATGGAACAGCCGTACCCAGAGAACTAATTATTCCTTGCTCGATGAGATGTGCCAACAACAGAGGGCCCAGAAGCGGATGGCTCATGTTTCTTTGAAGCAAGTGGTGCAATAGTAGGACAGTTAAGGTTGTTTCCTACAATGTGCCACCAGATATTTATCAAATCAGTGAGGCCCTGCATGGTGTCTCTCTCCCTCACACAGAGACAAACACACACAACACGGATGCACGCACGCAGAATGCGGGTATGTTCTATGAATAATGCTCCTGGTCGTACTACAAGCATGTACAAACTGTTGCAAATAATGCCATACTGCTAACCCACTGCTAATTCGTATTTGAAATGTTATTCAAAGGCTGTAATGCCTTCAATAATAATACATAGCTGCAGAAAATCCTCATCGCGAAACTCACCCGCTATAATTAGGTCTGCGACTCGGGTCAAATCCGAATTAGTGGGGCTGCGGATGGAAAAATAAATAGATCATCCATATCATCAGAAACAAGCGTTTCCAAAGTATAAGAGCAAAATCAACTTTTTGGGGGCATTTTGCTTCACCCTGATCAGAGACCTAATTAAAACATCTCTTATTCAATTTATAAAAATGAATCTGGGTAGGTATGCTGTTTCGTTCATTTTATCTCCCAAGTTGTACAATTAGGATAGTCAATGTTGCCAATCCATATCGATCGTTCGTTATCTCCTCCTAGTCAATGCTTCAAATTATATTATTTTAAAGCTTCAGTATGCCCTGTTTAGGTAAATGTGAAAGAATCGAGGCACCCTGTTTTGCCTTTTGTTTCAATATTGTTGCTACTAATAGACGAGAGAATATTCAAGTATGTACAATACATAGATAATAATAAGTAATAACTATATGTACATGCGTGGTATAATCGCCTGCAAGATGGTAAAACAGCCATTATAACTTGTCATTTCCCATATATATTATATAGTTCTTCTCTATTCAAACAAACACACCTGTGACTCAATCTAATTTCCTGTGGAGTTTTGTCACAGCCATGAATCATGACCATCGTGCGATTGAATGCTAAAACTCACCAAATTCCACAACAAAAAAAGGAAAACAGTCATCCAGTGCGTATAGCAAAAACAAACCAGTGGGAAATATTTTCGTACTTGATTGTCATTTTAAATTTTTTTTTTTTTTTTGAGGAAAGTCATTTTCATAATTAATTTCGTGGTGGCGGTGGTTGTGAATTTGACAAATTGGGTATTCCCCTGGCACTAAACTGTTGGTAGCTAGGTTTATTGCCATGAAGCTGTTTTCAACTATGAGGAAGATGTTGCAATCTACACTGTAAGAGCAGCAACAGATCCAAGGGTTGCAAATCGTGTGATTATATACAGACCTCCAGGCAACATTGCTTCTCGATTGGATTTAATATCTTATTATTGGGAGAAAAAGACTGGACGACCTTTGAAAAGAGTTCAGGTTCCTGAGGAAGAATTTTTGAAGCTCTCTGAGAGTAAGATTTCCCTCATGCTTATTAATTTTACCACCACTTCTTTGGGCTTAATTACACATATTAAAGTAACTACATTTAATATATATATTACTGTTAATTTTTTTTCTACTGAAAACCAAAAGTATTACAGCATGACATCCTGGCAATTAGTTGTTCTGCTTATTAATTAGCCATCTAAAACAGTGAGAAATGGTGATTAATTAATTGGTTTACTTGGTGCAGCTCTACCATTCCCGGACAATATACCAGTGTCAATCCTGCACAACATATTCGTTAAAGGTGAGCAAATGAGCTTCGAACTCGCAGGAGACGATTTGGAGGCATCCAAGTTATATCCTGACCACAAGTACACTCCAATTCTGGACTTGCTCGATATTTTCTCTGTCAACCCGCTGAAGCCCAAATTATCAACATTTGCCCGAGCCCCGTTAGTTTGTGTCTCCATTTCCAACAAAGTAACACCAAAAGAGAAAAAATTGAGAATGAAAATATTTCATTTTCTTTCGCTTCCCTTTTTTTTTTTCTGTACAAAGTGTGCTTGCAGTTTCATTTTTAGCAAATTGTGTGGTGGTTGCTTATCTGAGAGTTTACCTATCAGATATGCATGGGGTCACTTCACATGGTTTCTTGTAATGATTCTTGCCTTTGTTTTTCGGCCCTGCATATCAGCAAAGATGTGTTGGGTTGCATTAAAATGCCTGGGTTTCAAGTCCTTGATGTTGAATTGCCACTGTAACAACTGGTTGTGTAACGTGGTCGAAACCAACAGGCTATTCTCGTTATCGTAATCAATATATATTATATTGCACAAATATACTATTAAAGATTGATTATTTCCAATTCTTGTTCATGGTTCAAGTTCAACAATTGGCTGAGATGTTTTCCCCATCTAGAAAGAAAGGACTCAAAAAGCAAAAGCTTTTAAAAATCAAGCCGAAAAAAAAAAACTACATCCACAATCTAGTGCATTATCGTAATTCGAATTGGAAAAGCAACCACAGGGGGACTTAGCACAGCGACTGCATACTTGAAATGATTACTTTTCATCTTACATATATGATTCAAAATAATTGAAGAAATTTATATTGTACAAATTTGGCACTATTTTAGCTTGGTATTCATGCTGGCCAGAAACCTTTATGTAGTCTCCTTCACCGGTGAAAGAAACCAAATGATAACGCAGAAGTATCAAATCTCCTGTCACCACTAATCAAAATGAGGCTTCCCTGGTAATGCAATGAGAGTGAGAATGAGATAGCCTTTTGAGTGGCATATAAAAGCCAGAAGTGCGTAGGTTGCACGCTTCCCGCGAAGGATGCAATTAGGTCTAAAGCTGGAGTTCACCATCAATTCACTGGAAAAGAGCTTATTACCATAAATACCATTTTGCAGCTCACCATACCTTGCGGGATTTATTAGTTCCTTATTGTAAACAAGATATCTACGAACGGTATCATAAATTGTACACAAAATCTATCATGTATCAGTTCATAATATCTACTAACTTCTATTTCAGGAACTATAAATTCTCTAAAGCAGAAATGGAGAAACTAGGAAAACGTGGACAGACATCAGGCTCCTGATTGAACCATGCAGATTGATCCTTATTGACGGTTGTCATTGTTGCCACCAAACTCAGTTGAATTCCCATTCCAAAACGAATTTCTGTCACTGAACCGATCATCTTCATCGTGCTTCAAGGTGTGAATATTGCTCCCAAATCGGGATGTATTCTGCCTCCTCGTACTGTCATTTCTCCCACTCGTGGACGTGCTCTCATTTGGGGAGTGGCCAGACGACGGTCTCTCCATCCTTGCATAACGATTTTGAAGTGCTGGATTTGGACCTACAACATGTAAAGTCAGAGATGAAAAGTGTCCCACAAAAGTGGAAAGCATTTTACTGCTTCCACAATTTTCCAACAATGGCCACTTTGTTTCCAACTATATAATTTAATCAGATTTCAGAAATGCAGGTGACAAAAACTAATGAATATTATCTGTGGATCACATTGAACAAAGAAAATCCCCCAATATCGAGCAATCTGTAGACACAACTTGTAATGCCTCATTATTTTGAAGTAAAAATCGAAAGAGACTCTTGATTTCAAACGATAGAGCTATTTAGGTATGATATGGATTATAGTATGCTACAGATACTCACTGTATTCCCACATGCCAGATTGAGTAGACTGAGCTTGTCCACTAGTTGTCGAACTTGCACCCCCGCCAAGATAGGAGAGAGGATTGATGAAGGATAAAAGCCTTCTGACGTGAGAGAAATATCCACCAACAATTGAATTAGATGAATCAGCGTTAGTTGAAGAACTCATTTGGGCTGACGAAGAAGAAACTCCTCTGTGGTAGCTTGTGGCTCTCTGACGAGGTACCACAATTAAAGCTTGTCTGTTTGACAGACCCAACTCTGATAACAATTTGCTCAAATCTGCATTGGTTCAAACAAACACATACACATCGAAAATGAGAAATGGTAGCACACTTCACTATACTACTTATGATGCAACCAGAAGGTTGACAACATAAACTTGTTTGAATGAAGTTACATGAACCCATAAAAGTTCAAGGAGTTTTAGCAAAATAGTGTAGTTAATTCCACCATAGGCAGATGCTCGCCAAATCAGTGTCATTATAACATTCAGGAGGAATTCCAAACAAGGCTTTAGTATTGGGATATCTGTTACCATACCTTCATCACTGAATACCTTGCGAGGATAAGGAATGGCAAGATCATATGAGCCTATGCTACTTGCTTGGTTTCTGTCCACATAGTCTTTTACCATTCCCAAATTACTTGTCACAGAAAACTTTTCTTTCAAGCTAACACCATCAGGCAATCGGATATTCAGATGAACATCACCACATGCATTCTCTCTTGCATTGTTGTCGAGTGTATCAGCCTGCCTAACATCAATACGATCAGCCTTTTTCTCTTCAATGGCTTCATTTGTCTCAGCAGTAGCTGATGCTCCAGTAACACCCGAACAATTATCAACACTCTTCTCTTGGGAAGAAAGACCATCCTCAGCAGCCACAGGTACTTGTTCAGTTCCAGAACAGTCTGGATCTACCATTAGCTTGCTAGGTATTTCCCGGGCTTCTTCATTGGGAAAAGAAGAATCTTCATCCCCAACACTTTGAAACTTGTCAGAATCAGATGATTCTGAAGCTGTCTTGCCATCCAGTTTAGAATTATTTTCCTGCTAGCACAAGCAAAAAAAAAAACAACCAAAAATGTAAATCAGACTGCAGTACTAACATATTAAGGAGGTTTAACAGAAGATGGCTGCAGCTTCAACCTCAAGCAAATGGCCATCACTGTTGTTTGCTTTAATCATCTCAGAAGCCACTGGCAGTTCAGCTTCCGAGGACTGCATTTCTTTGTCTGTTGAAGGTGATGGAGCAGCAGTACCCAGAGAACTTCCTTGCTCAGAAGTGCCAACAACAGATGACCCAGAAGCAGATGGCTCATATTTCTTTGAAGCAAGCGCTGCAGTCAGGACAGTTGCAGTTGTTTCCTACAATGTGCCACCAAATATTTAATATCAGTGGACTTGGAGCAAAAGCTGCATCAAAAGAACACTAGAAAGACCCAAAACAATCAACAGCGTCGACCACTAACTCAGCCTGTGCATGTAAGACCCTGCACAGTATGAAAGACCCAAAACAATCAACAGCGTCGACCACTAACTCAGCCTGTGCATGTAAGACCCTGCACAGTATCTCTCTCTCTCACACTGACGCACACTCGCACGCACCCGCACAGAATGCACGTGTATTCTATGCCTAACGCTCCTGGTCATACTACAAGCATGCACAATTGCATGTTCCAAATAATGTCATACTGCTAACCGCACCATTTTGTATTTGAAATGTTATTAAAGGCTATAATTCCTTCAATAAAAAGGCCGGATTGGTAGAAACCCTGCAGTGGTTCATAATAATCCACATAAAAAAAACAAGCATTTCCAAAGTAACTGCAAAATCAACTTTTTCAGGAATTTTGCTTTGAGCTCGACGCCCTCAGAGAACAAGGTTTAATCAATGTTCAGGTCCTTATGCATAATCTACAGTTCAAATTGGATGGAGCAGCCAATTATAAGCAGTAATTCAGTACGATACAACCAGTGAGCAAAACAAGAACCACCATACCTGGATATGAAGGCTCAGCCAAGCCTTCTCCAAGCTGGATGCCAGAACCTCAGCACTGACAAATCCTTCTGAGGAAATAGCTAATAATCAGACAGGTAAAACATCATTATTGTATCGTATGTTAGTAATGTTTCTCTCTAAGCCACTTTACCATTTTGCCAAACTTGAACCCCATTGTAACCGATAGCTGCAATGGAAGGGACAGAATTCTGGGGATCTGCAAAACATTGATGCAAGGATACCTTCTAGCTTAAAATAATAAAAGATTGAAAAGAAAATAAGTAGTAGCAAAATAAGAGACTATCAATTCCTGCCATTGCAAATTACTTGATTCCCACTAAGAAAAACAAAGCACAAAACTCGGTCAAACAAGGATACATATTGCAGAAAAATTCGCAGCATCGGAGCTTCCCTCCTTGATATGCAACAAAACGCAGCACTTTGACACTGACTCCGCCACCTGAAACACCAAGAGGACATAAGCACCATAAACATGGAGTAATTAAACAAGGCATCCTTCGACAAAAAAAAAAAAAAAAAGAAGAATTACACAAGGCATCCATTAAACACCAAGAGGACATAAGCACCATAAACATGGAGTAATTACACACAAAAAAAAGCATTACTTTTGGATCAGTCCAAGTAGATTTCTCCAATTCCGCCGAGTCTGCGTCTGCACCTGCGATTCATACAGGTAAACAACGAGAAGATTAATGATTTAAATCGATGAAATTAACAATCCAAAAAATCGAATTTATGCGATGAAACTGACGATCAGTAGAGGTATTCAATAGTAACTTACCAGCCAAGTAAACGACAAGTAGTTTCTTCTGCTGCTGTGCCACGAGAATCGCTTCGGTTATAGAACCTTTGTAGGCGAGCCCAGAGATTGACCGCTCCATCTGTTTACGAACACATCGATCTATATATCTTAAATCCCCTTCAAACCGTAAAACCTAGAATCCTAATCGCGATTTCTTTGAAATTAAATTACTAAAATTCTACGCGATAAAAACGTCGATCGAAACGCGAAACTCGAATAAAACCTCTAAGCCAGAAATTAGAAACGGCGAGAAATATACCTTGGGGGTCGAAACCGGAATCTGGCGCCGGAATCTCGCGTTTCCCGCGACGAAATAAAAGAAGAAGAAGAAGAAGGGTGTGACGGGGGAGCGAAACAGAGGGCAGTCGGTGACGGTGGTTTAGGTAAAGTTTGATAATTGGACTTCGAAGTAGTCTGTGAAGTGTTTTGACCGTTTAAACGGAAAAATGGTAAAAAGGTTAAAAAAAAAAACAGTAGAAAATGTAGAATATTTACTGTGCTTGCAATTTGACCCGAGTAATACACCATTAGCGTCAAAAAAAGTTTGATTTGGGTTTCAATCAAATTCATTAGGCCGGGTGATTTGGATAAGTTTCATATAAAAATAATTAATCTTTTAAATTTTCTAGAATTTATTTTTATTTATTAAAAAAAGTATTATTTGATCGGAAATATAATCACATCACACACAGAGAGATACGATTTAGTGTGAATTGAATCCAAATTCAAGCTTAACAATAAAAAATTATAACATAGTTATTTCCATCCATTAATTCACATTTTCATCTATACGACTCATTTAAAATGAATTTCTTTTATCCACCACAAAAATAAAAGAATTCCCTGCAAGATAAATTTTGTAAGTTTTTCGATACCAAGATGCTAAAAAAATTTTGTCGTACGGCCTCGTGACATATTTCCTGTACATACTACATATGTATATGTTTTCTACCCGTAATTGGTTTTCAGTCATTTTTGTATACAATCAAATAAGTGTGAGTTAGGATTTTGAAAGTGAAGCGCCCCGACCCGTATTTACCGTACAGGGTAAACACGTGTCGGAACTGTTCTTATTATAGTAGCAGACAGTACATACAATATGAAATACATCACACGCAATCCCCAAATACAATATTCGTCACCCGATCTCGGGGACCATTATTTAATCCAATACACACCAATCTAATCAACAATAAATATAATACAGCAACAGCAGCAATATCACAATAGAAAGACAAGCAGCGGAAGACTAGAATGCAGATGCAGTGGTGTATGGATCCGGAGTCAGGTGGAGAAGAAAGCAGCAGCCAACGAACACCGTACCTGAACTACGATCAACCAAACCTACGGGATGAAACCCCGCAGGCGAGGGGTGAGTCCGAAGTGCTCACCGACGAAGGATAAACAGAGATATATTCAACTGTAATACTTTCGAAGTAACACAACAATCTCAGTAGAAAGCACAGGCATACACAACACAAGAAAACTACCATAAACAACTAACCAAGACCAAAAGAATGCTTAAAAATTATCTTAATACCAATTTTATCTTCCGGGCCCGTCACTGGACAAGCTAGGGTCGTACTTGGTTATTAACTAATTTTGGATGCCAAGCCCAACCACAATCCGGGATCAACATCCCCATATCACAAATCCGGGATCAACATCCCAATATCACAAATCCGGGATCAACATCCCAATATCACAAATCCGGGGTCAACACCCCAATCAACCAACCCACCGGCCATGACACCACAGAACCAGTCTCTAACCATCTAGTCGTACCACTACTTTCCAAGTGACAATTATATCATCATCTCAAAATCGATTCCAATTCCTTTACTCTATCTCAATTATCCAACTTTTCCATTATTCCAGTTTATTTCACAGATCAACTCGACATCTGACTCATAGCATCAAATAGTCACAGCTTAACAGTTCAGCACAATTCGACATAGCTTTCACGAGTTTAATTATAATCCGACAACAGCATCAACAAATTGCACAACAACTAAATAACAAACAATATTCAATTCAGCAGTTCAATCAAACAACGAAGCAAACACAGTACTACAGGCACATATCTAAGGTTATCCATCCTCACCTTAGCCGATTATCAGTTATGAAACTGTCCAACAGACTCCAGGCGCTGGCCCGCGTGGCCCAGCCTAACCAAACATGAGCCCATTCCCAAAAACCAAACTCTAACCCAACCACTCCAACCCAAAACCCGAGCCTTCACCTTACTCGACCCAGGTAACATATGGGTCAACCCGACCGACCCAAGGCCATAACCCGGTTGTAAGGACGGATCACTCACCCTCGTTCCGGGTCTGTGACGGTGACGATGCAGCGGCGGGCAGCAAAACGGCGGGACGACGGAGGCAAGGCGGCAGAGCAGTCGATGGGAAGAGTCGGCGTCGGCTGACGGCGTTCGTCGGCCGTAGCAGATCGGCGGCTCGTAGGGTGTGTTGTCGGGTGGAGGTGTGCGACAGGAGGGAGCAGAGGGGAGGCTCTGGCGCGAGAGAGGAGGAGGAGCGATGGCGGTGTTGGCTCGCATGGTGGTGACGGGAAGAAAGCAGGTGGCGAGGCGGCGGCAATGGTTCACGGCCGCCGGTGGCTTCCGGTGGAATGAAAGGAAAAAAAAAGAAAAGAGAGAAAGAAGAAGAAGTAGGGAAACGGTGGCGTTTCCTGGGGGTGTATGGGTTGTTTTTTTTTTCTTCTTTTTTTTTTTCCTTTGGTTGGATTTGTGAAGGATGGGGAAGTATGGGTTAAGATGGTTAGCAGAAAACGTTTTGCAGAAAAAATGGTGTGTGAGCTGATGAGGCAGTAAGAGGAGAAATAAAGAAATATAACAAATGGAAAGCATGCAGGAACTGGTGGTGCACGGGCTGCAAACTGATCATTCACATGCTCACAGGGAATGGCGGCTGCAGCCTCCACACTGTGCAGCATGTGAAGCGGGTTCCGTCCGGACCAGAAAATATCTATAATACCCCATTGACTTAATTTCCGACCCGATAATTCGGGGTTAGACGTGACTTTTCTGAAGATTTCTGGACCCGAAAAATTCCAACTTTGGTCCGAAAAATCCGCAGAAAAATCCTGAGCGTGGGACAGGGCTCGGTTTCGAAATCCGATGTGTAAACTACCGTTAATTAATTATTCAAGATTAATTTTAATGGTAATTAACTGTAAAATAAATTTTACGGTGACGGTAAAAACGTAAAAATTACCTGGACTGTTACAGAAAGTTACCATCTTCTTCTCCACCGCTCTTCTCTCCCGGTCTGCTTTTTCTTGAATTCTCTTTCTCCAACCTAAAGTTAGGGGTTATTGCTCCTAAATTTTTGTTTATATTTATTTTTTTTCCTATAATAAATTGGTAGAATTTTGTTGCTTTATGGCAACTCCCTTTTGTCTTTTATATAGATCTCTGGTTTTTTTTGCGCTTCTCTAGATAATTCATAGGAGATAAAATAATTATAATGTTGGAGGTGTCAAAATTTTTCTATCTCTCATATAAAACTTGCAGATTCTCTCATCTCAGGGGTGAATTTAGGGGGGAGCAAAGGGCCACAGGCCGCCTAAAATCTGTTTTGTACTATATATGGTAATATTATTTTAAAAATTGGCTTGCTGTTTCGTAACCGCTTGGTAGTAGCATCGAGTCTTGGCATGAAAGCTTTCCTTCATTTTTTTCATTTCCCCCTTACAATACATAATTCAGTCCCTATTAACCAAAATAGTATTATATTTTGGGCCCACTTAAAATTTTTATCTGGATCTGCCCCTGTCTCATCTTTAGTCATAACTTTTTTGACCAAAGATAGTTTGGGACTTGTGGAGCCTCAACCTGTTTTGTATTCTATTGGATCTGTGTTCCTTTGGTACTGTTACGAGTCTCAGATCTCTTCTTCATCCTCAAAACCTCCTCCTCGTTGCGCCAGGCTGACTACGAAACGAACCGCATCCACGACCCTAACTACTTCCGCATCCTGGACACCACCCTCCGCGACGGCGAGCAAGCCCCCGGTGCATCCCTTATCGCAGAGGAGAAGCTCATCATCGCCTGCCAACTAGCCAAGCTCCGCTTGGACATCATGGAGGTAGGGTTCCTGTCATCGTCAAATAAAGAAGCCGAAGCGGTGAGGAGGATCACCTATAAAGTCGGTAACGCAGTTGGTGAAGACGGTTATATCCCGGTGATATGCGCGGCAATAAGGTGCCACGAGGGAGACATAAAGGCGGCGTGGAATGCAGTAAAGTGGGGAAAGAGGCCTTGCGGTGTTTATCTCCACCAACAACATCCACATGTAGTATAAGCTAAAGAAAACCAAAGAAGAGGTTTTTGAGATTGCAATGAATGTAGTCCCACCCTGAAGTTCAAACTTGCGAAAGAGATGGCTAAGGTGCCGGGTTGTTCAACCAGATGGACCTCGAGCAGAAAACAGCGATGGCTGCCACCACTAAGGGGATTCATAAAGGTGAATGTCGGGAACACACTTATGCAAAATGGCTGAACTTTTTGTGTGGGTGGAGTTTGTTGCGATGAAAGGGGGAATTGGATAGCTGGTTTTTGGTCTGCTCTCCTTAGCTATCAAGATTTCAAAAAGGACCTTTTGCCGATATGGCAGGGTCTTTTGTTTGCTGAGAAAGTGGGAATGCGGCATGCCATAATTGAGTCTAATGCTAGTGTAGTGATATAGTGGCTACTTGAAGATTTTGAGTGGGATGAGGACATGAGGAGTATTGCTGAAGATATCCAGAAATTGCTAAATACTCATGTCCATTGGACCCTGACTTTTGTTGATCGGGAAGCCAATACGCTTCCTTATAAACTTGCATCTGTTGCAAATAGTTCTAACATAGGACTAACTTATTTTGATTCTCCCCCGAATGTTAGAGACCTCCTCTTGGACGATAGGGGTTGAGAGGGCTTTAGGCCCCATTCTTTTGTGTACATCATGTATAATATTTTGAAGTACATATAATACTTATCTCGGTTTCGAAAAAAAATGTAGTCCCACCCTTCAAGGAGAAGTTCAACTGTAACAGCCCGGGTAAAATTTGGATTTTTACCGGGACTGTTAAAGTCGTTTTACCGTGATTTACTGTTGAATTAATCTTGGGTAATTAATTCAAGGTAAATCGGGAGTCGTTTTTCGAAACCGAGAGTTTTCCCGCGCTCGTGATTTTCCCGCGGATTTTACGAACCTAAGTTGGTATTTTTCGGGTTTCGGAATTTCTCGGAAAATCACACCGGAAAATAACTAAGGAGGTATCGGTTATTTTCTGGTCCGGATCGGACTCGCCCGTAATATGGACGGATTTGCATTATTTGAGTTCACATGATTAATAGTAAAAAAAAAAAGAAACAGATTAAAAGGGAAGCCGGTGGAAGAGAAAAGGACAGGAAAAAAAAAAGAAAAGAAAGAAGAGAGAAAAATAGGGAGAAAAAAAAGAAAAAAAAAAGAAGAAATGGAAATCAGGAAACGGAAAAGGAAAAAAAAAAGGAAGAAGAAGAGAAGGGGAAGGGAGGAGCTGCGCCGGCCACCGTCGCTGCAGCACCACCAAACCGACTGCAGCAATCTCGGGTTGCATCGCCATCAATTCGCAACCGTCGCCGCCTCGTCAGTCACTCCACCCGACGACGAGCCAGCCGCCCTGCTCGTGCCGTCGCCACCATACCGCACCTGTCACCATCGACCACGCCATGCCGCCGCCAGCACGATGCCTCGTTTGTGTCGCCTCGCCTCGCCGTTCGTCCTGCAGCAGAGCCGTCCCCGTTGCACCGCTGTTCCTGTGTGCCGCCGTGTCGCCCGCTGCAGGTAAGGCAAGGTTGAAGACACAACCCGTTTAGCAGTCGGGTTGTGGGTCGGGTCGGGTCGACCCGCGGGTCCTCGGCCTGGCCCAAGACCTGCACTGTTCACGGCCTGAACTGTACATGGGCCCGACACTGTTCATCTGGGCCTGGTACTGTTCACGGGCCCAGCCCGTTTTACAAAAAATAATAAAATAATATAAAATCTGGAAAATAGATTAAGGAGTAATTTTGGAAAATAATTTGTAAAAGTATCCTTGGAAAATACATATGATTATTATGAAATTTTGGGAAAGAAAATAATTAATACTTATGCATATGGAAATAATTTGGGAAAATGTATATATAGAATGCATAAATAATATTTCAAAAAAAATAATAATCTATTATGTTGATATATAATGGTATGAAATGTAATTTCGTCGTTAGGAAATATATATATATATACAATTATAATTCGTATATATTTTCAGGAAATAAGTTTGTATAATTATATTTACCGGAAATATGGTTTTCTAATATGATAATATTTGGTAAATAATATTGGCAAGCAATATATATTATGGAAATAGTTTTGGAAAAATACACATATATGAAGTAATTTCCAGAAATAAAAACTATGTTGAATATTAGTTTGGAAAAAAATAAATAATGATTAATTTATGAAAATATTTTGAAAAGAGTTCTAATTAAAGTATGGTACCGAAATTATATTCGGAAATACGTACAGTTAATTATTTTCGATAAATGATAATAATAAAAGATGAGTAACCGGGATGGGTTTATTTCGAAAAATTGGCATCATGACATACTCTTATGTACATTTATGTGAATATATGTGGTTTTGTTGTATAGGTTCGGATATCGGGCAGTTTCCCGAGGAGCCGGCGTCGGACCGGTCATAGTTTCCGGAGTTGAGTAATCGGCCAAGGTGAGGATGGATAAACCTTGATATGTGCCCGTAATGCTGTGTGTGTTTCCTTGTTGTTCGTGTATTTTTGTTGTTTGATCGATCTGCTGGAATAATTGTTGATGTTTGTTGTTGAATCGTGTTAGACCTGTGTATGTTGTGTATTACTTGGTTTAATTGATTAAATATTGTTGATTGTACATTGTGATTTATTGCTTCGTTAATTGGCTTATTTACTGGTGATAATTGGAGTGTTTATAAATCTTGGTTGATTTGTGATAAGATGAGATAACCCAGATGAGCTGTGGGGCAGGTTGCCTGCTCAGGGTTTTGATAATTGGTAATTTAATAAAAATGACTAATTGGTTAACCTCACTTAGACTGTTAGCGTCACGGACATTAAGTGTTGGTATGGAGTGGTCTGGTCGATGTCTGTGGTTGGGGGTATACCGAATACCCAGTGGCTCGGATATGCCGAACATCCGGTTGGTATGTTGATATTTGTGGTGAGGGTATACCGAATACTCAGTGGCTTGGATATGCCGAATATCCGGTTGGTATGTTGATGCTTGTGGTGAGGGTATACCGAATACCCAGTGGCTCGGATATGCCGAATATCCGGTTGGCATGTCGATGCCTGTTTGGAAAGTGGCATTGCGGACCAGCCAACACTTGATACGTGACAGGGCCCAAATTAAAACAGGATAATAAAGCTAACTAGACTTAGAAGGTCACACATAGAAGTATTCGTATGTGTTTGGGTTATGATTGTCCCCTTATTTATGTTCTTGGTTATGTTATATTTACGGTGCTTGTTGGCTGACGTGAAGATGGACTGTCTTGATATGTGACTATTTGCTCTGTTGGATATGCTTTGTTGTTTGATTGGACCATTGAATTGTGTTTGGATTTACTTGACTTGCTGTTAGTGAATTGGAATTGTTGATATGAAAATAAGTTAAGGTTGTGGGCTATTGATTGATGTAAGAGGATTATTTGAGATGGTGTTATATTTGTCACTTGGAAGTAGTGGTACGACTAGATGGTTAGATACTAGTTCTGTGGTGTCATGGCCAGTGGGTTAGTTGGTTGGGGTGTTGACCCCGGATTTGAGATATTGGGATGTTGATCCCGGATTTGTGATATGGGGATGTCGATCCCGGATTGTGGTTGGGCCTGGCATCCAGAATTAGTTAATAACCAGGTACGACCCTAGCTTGTCCAGTGACGGACCCGGAAGGTAAAATGGGTGATAAAAATTAATAAGCATTCTCTTGGTCTTGGCCTTGATATGATTTAGTAGGATTCCACTGTTATGTTGTTTGTGATAGATTCATCTGATTTGATGGTTGCATTACTTCGAAAGTGTTACGGTTGATTATATATCACTGTTTATCTTTCGTCGGTGAGCGCTTCGGACTCACCCCTCGCCTGCGGGGTTTCATCCCGTAGGATGAGCTGCTTGTAGTGCAGGTACGTACCGGGCGAGCTGAAGAATACCCTCGGACAGGGCTTGGATCCATAGGTTGCATCTGTGCATACAGTGTTAGTGAGTTTAAAGTCTTCCGCTGTGCATTGTTTTCGCTATTATTGGGCCATTGGGCCGGGATTTATTATTTATTTTGTTTTACTATTTTGGGCCGTTGGGCCGAGTTATTGTAGTTCACACTGTATGCTAGGGCTTTGTTGGGTCGGGTGGTCACAGTTCCGGCACGTGTTTACTGTGTACGGTAAATACGGGTCGGGCCGTCTCATCAACATAACGTCATGCAATTTTTTCTATAAAATAAAAAAATAATATATGTCAAAATAGGAAGTGGAACTTATTTTTTCTATCTTTTTTGGAAAAAATAATAATTTAATGGAGAATAATGGTAATAGAGGTTAATTTTTTTAATTTTGATATTCCTATTCCTATTTTCTAACCACACAAATAGGATTAATGAAGCGCCCCGACCCGTATTTACCTACATAGTAAACACGTGCCGGAACTGTGATGACCCAATCAAATCAAGCCCAGCATACAGTGTATACAACAGAAACTCGGGCTCAACGGCCTAGAATAAAAAAAACATCAATAACAACATAACCGGCCCTGTGGCCCAACAATAGCAAAAATAATGCACAGCGGAAGACTTAATAACTCACAAAGACACTGTATGCGACACATGATGCAAACTATGGATCCAAGTCCTGTCCAAGGGATAGCGTCGCAACCTGTCTGGAATGCACCAAACCTGTACCACAAATAATCCATCATACGGGATGAAAGCCCGCAGTTGAGGGGTGAGTCCGAAGTGCCCACCAGGTAAAACCCATAAGCAAAGAAAGAAAAAAAAAGAAAAGAAAGAAAGAAAGAAAAGAAAGAAGAAAAGAAGGAAAGAAAAGAAAATAAGAGTGGCCACGTGACAAGCCACGATTGGCCAGTCCGGATTTCTGTCCCGAGTCCGAAAATGCAACTTAGGCTCGGAAAATCCGATTAATTCTCCTGAGCGTTGTCCAAGTCCCAGTTTTGAAAACCGAGGCTCGGTAAGCCGTGTAGAATTCCCGGGAGTTTCGAGTAACTCCAGGTATCGATTTTCGAAGCTCGATAAACTCGGGGTACCTTCAGATGCATCGGTGGCTTCCGGGTTTAGATTCCAAAGTTCGATTACTCACAGTGAAACTCTCGAAATGGTAGAATGCTCGATTAACTGTGTTGAAAATTTATTCACCACAGTAAGAGTTAAAACAACTCGGTAAAATTGCAAAAAATTTACTCGGGTCGTTATATTCTACCCACCTTAAAAAGAATTTCGTCCCCGAAATTCCGTCTTATCTGTGGGTCCTACCACGATAAGCTTCTGGCACGCTCTGCCAAGTGTCCAAACTCAACGCGAGATACCGCTTATACCCTTAAGCGACATCTCCTTCGCTTATAAATACCAAACCTCATAACCGTGACACTCACTCTCAGCCATAGACTCTCCAATCCGATCTCGAACTACCTCAGACTCCAAGAACAACAGCTACATCGGTGGTACCGCTTTCTCGACAAGCTCCGATGAAGAACCTCCGAAGAAACGCTTCAAGACGAACATCGTCGGTCTGAAAGAGCACATGGTCGTCTCCAACAGACGGCGAAAGAAGCGTGCTGGCAAAGAAGCTGAGGATCGGAAGGGCAAAGCAACGGCTGAAAGCATCACTCCGCAGCAGACTCTGACGTAGCTGAACGTTTCACTGAAGAAGATCAGCTCGGCGGTGATGCAGATAGAACTGGCGTGCGCGGAACTCTTCCCTCACGTCAAAAACATCCAAAAACTTGTAAAAGACCTAGAGAAGTAAGTAACTCCTTAGAGTACTTCTTCTCCTGTATTGTAAAACCGTTATGAATAAATAAAATAAGTTTTCTTTTTAAATCAAAATCCCTTATTAAATTATGAAAACTCATGCTAACAGAAAGTTAAAAACATCTCAAAGCAAAATAAAAATCAACAATAAGAATATAAAATCAAATATAAAAAAATTAAAAACAAAACTCGTTTAACAAAATCAAACATAAAGAAATTTAAACAAAAACATGTTTTCATGCTCGGCGCTCTAGATCGATCGTAACCATCCTCGATCCCGAGAAATGTAACGTATACAGCTAATGGTGACGTCGGTTCCCTCGTGAAAAAAGATATCCGTTAACTCGCAAGGTGATGGTCACGAGCACATCCTATGTCCCTCGAAAGAAACGTACCCACTTGTTCACAAATTCCGCATGAGCCAAAAACGTCTATCAAGTCTCGTATCCCTCCATGGTGTCCGAACAGGTGTAAGCTTGTCGCACATGCGCTCTACTCGAGGTATGGTCCCATCAGTCTAGCCTCAACGGTCACGGATGCATGTGATAAAAGATGTAGAAAATAATGAAAAACCATAAAACGAAACGCCAAGGTAGCCAGGGCGTTAGAAAATCGTGAGATGGGAAAGGGCTGAAAAACACTAGCATTTGTAGCCCGAAAAACGTATAAAGTAACGAAGCAATAAAGCAGCGGCAAAATTTTCAAAAAGCAGAATCTTGAAAATCGAAAACAGTAATCACGCTCCCCATAAGAGTATAAAAGACAGTGCGGTGAGAAGCAAATCATCAAAAGCATCTTAAAGCAAACAAACGCGCAGGCAAAGAAACCTCAAAACTCAGAAAAAACAAAACACCAACACGTCCAAAACACAATGCCTGCTCCATCATTCGTCTTCTTCGTCGAAGGTGCTAATCTAGGCAGAAGAAACCGGTTGGCCTACAGCATGATCAACGAGCGTCCAGAGGAACTACCGAGCGTGCTCGGCAGAATGCTCCGTCTGGTCTTTATCGACGAACTCTACTCCTCGAGGTTCTTCGTCACTCCCATGGAAGAGACGTTCTTCCTAGAGGACCATGGCACTCTTAGGACCTCCTACTACGGCTCGGCCAACTCTGTCATGTTTTTCATCTCTGAAAGACTTCAGGAGTTCAACCTAGAGTCCACTTGCCATTTCCTGGAGCAAGGCACCTACTACCAGCTCTCGATGACTGCCCAAAGCATGCCCAGAGTGACTCGATTACCCGTAACTTGGCCAAAAGCCCGACTACTGGTGTGGAACTGCAAAGGAATTGGTAGGCATTCCCAGGAGTTCTCGCGTATCCTGAGGGACCTGAAGAACCAATACAAGCCCAACATGGTTCTTCTCACAGAGACCCAGTGGCAACCTGAAGACGATCACAGTCTCATCCCACTCCGGTTCCCTCAAGCAAACCGGTTCGAGCTTCCCGGCCAGAACAACAGGGGCGGCATGTGGTTCTCGTGGAGCAACAGCATTCAGGTCAACATCAACAATGACCCCAACAGCTTCAGGGTCAACGTCGTTCCAAGGCGATGAATGTATTTTCTTTTTTTAAAAAAATATCAATGTAATATTTATGTTTGTAGTGATAATATTAGCAATATTAATAATATTTTTATTTCCGCTTATTTATGGCATCATTTACCTCTCATGTGAATGTTTTGCGACAGCTGGCGTCCCTTGACTGGATCCATAATGCACTAACTAAATGATATAAAATAATAAACAAATGGAGCGAACTATGCAAACAAGAATAATAAACACTCAAGGACTACCCAACAAGACCTAACGTCCGCTCCGCTACCAAAATGAAGCGCCCCGACCCGTATTTACTGCACACAGTAAACACGTGCCGGAACTGTGATGACCCAATCAAACCAAGCCCAGCATACAGTGTATACAACAGAAACTCGGGCTCAACGGCCCAGAATAAAAAAAACATCAATAACAACATAACCGGCCCTGTGGCCCAACAATAGCAAAAATAATGCACAGCGGAAGACTTAATAACTCACAAAGACACTGTATGCGACACATGATGCAAACTATGGATCCAAGTCCTGTCCAAGGGATAACGCCGCAGCCTGTCTGGAATGCACCAAACCTGTACCACAAATAATCCATCCTACGGGATGAAAGCCCGCAGGTGAGGGGTGAGTCCGAAGTGCCCACCGGGTAAAACTCATAAGCAAATATACATATACAACAACCGTAATTCCCAAGTCACATCACAAACAATTAACCAAGGTTCTCACGAACCTTAAATACACTCTTGTGATTCTAGACACGCTATTCCAATTTTATTATCAGGGCCCTTATCACAAGTTAAATGATGGCCGTCGCCTGGTAGTCAAGCTAGCTAGCCCGTGGACCCCGCCCTTGTAACAGCCCGGGTAAAATTTTGGATTTTTACTGGGACTGTAAAAATTGTTTTACCGTGATTTACTGTTGAATTAATCTTGGGTAATTAATTCAAGGTAAATCGGGAGTCGTTTTACGAAACCAAGGGTTTTCCCGCGATCGTGATTTTCCCGCGGATTTTTCGAACCTAAGTTGGTATTTTTCGGGTTTCGTAATTTCTCGGAAAATCACACCGGAAAATAACTAAGAAGGTATCGGTTATTTTCTGGTCCGGATCGGATTCGCCCGTAATGCAGACGAATTGAATTATTAGAAACTCACATGTTAAATAGTATTTTTTTTTAGTTTATAAGGAGAAGAGAAGCCGGTGGAAGAGGAGAGGAAGAGAGGAAAAAAAAGAGAGAAAGAAAAAAAGGAGAGAAAAAGAAAGGAAAAAGAAAAAGAGAGAAAAAGAAAAAAAAGAGAAAAAAAAAGAAAAGAAAAAGAAGAAAAGGAAGAAAAGAAAAAAAGGGGAAAATCAGAAAACAAAAAAAAAAGAAGAAGAGAGGAAAAAGAAAGTGGAAAAAAATAATAAATCAGAAAAATGAAAAAAAAAGAAGTAAATCAGAAAAATAGAGAAAAAAAAGAAAGGAAATACGAAAAAAAGAAAAAAAAAACTGGAAAAAATAAGGAACAGTGCGTCACCCGGCCTCCCACCGTCACTGTGCACGCCGGAGCGTTCCCGGCCGAGTCTCGACGCACCACCGGTACCACCGTGCTCGCCGGGCCATGGCGACCTCGACGCCGTCGCCTCCTCCCGTTTCCGCCGCCTGACGCGCGCCGTAGAGCCTTTGACCCGTCGGATCCTGCTTCCTCTGTTTCCGCCACCGCTGCCGACAGCTTCACGCCGGTTTTCCGCCGCCCCCGCGCCGCTCATGCCGCCCTTACGTCGTGCTTTGCCTCGCCTTCCTCGCCGTCTCGTCATCGCGCCGCTGCTGCTGCCATCGACCCGTGAAGCGCCGGGTTAAGGTAAGCAACCCGACCCTCAAACGGGTCGCGGATTTGGTTTCAGCTGTTCTGGGTTTCGCGTGGACTGGGCTTGGGCTGTGTGGTGTTGGGCCGGGCTGGGCTGTTGCCTTGGTCTGGGCCGACACTATTCATGGCCCAGTCCATTTTATTTAAAAAAAACAATTTAGTTATATATTTCTATTTATTACTAATAATCTGATATATAATTTTGGAAAAATTATATAGTTATTTTGAGAAAATTATGGGCAATATAATTATTGTATTTTCAGGAAAATGTAAATATATTTACTTGGTTAAATAATTAAGTTTTGTTTTGGAAACTATTATTAAATTGGAAAAAAATATATATATACCTTGAAATTAATTTCTGGAAATTTAATATATATATTATTTCGACTGGAAAATTGTGATTATGGTATATGTATATGAATATGTATTTTGGAAATTAAAGGTAATTATAATTTTGGTGTTGGAAAATATTATTATGTATATTTAGGAAAAAGATAAATACTATAAATATTTTCTAGAAATTATAAATAGGTTAATATTTTTCTGGAAAATTTTGGAAATTATTATTTTTTAAATTATAGTTATTTTGTGAAAATATATTTTGAAAAGAGTTTTAATTAAAATATAGTACCGAAATTATATTCGGAAATACGTTCGGTTAAATATTTTCGATAAAAGATAATAAATAAAGGATAAGTAATCGGGATGGGATTAATTCGTAATATTGGCATCATGACATACTCTTATGTGCATTTATGTGTATATATGATTTTGTGGTATAGGTTTGGATATCGGGCAGTTTCCCGAGGAGCCGGCGTCGGACCGGTCATTATTTCCGGGGTTGAGTAATCGGCCAAGGTGAGGATGGATAACCCTTGATATGTGCCCGTAATACTGTGTTTGATATGTTGCTTGATTGAATCACTGAGATGACTACTGTTGGTAGATTGACTGCTATGAAGTTGTCGTTGTTGTTGATGTTAGACTGTGATATTGGGTTTGCGATATTGTGTCGAGAATAATGATGAACTGGTCAATGTGGATAATTGTGTGTTTTGTTGTTTGAATGAACTACTGAGAGGGTCATTGTCGAATATTTGACTGTTATGGTTATTGATGTTGCTGTTGTTGGACTGTGCTATTGGTCGTGTGGATATTGTGATGAATTGTTAATTGTGAATAATTGGTGCTATATGTACTGTTCGTGGATATTTGGTAATATGGAATTGTATTGGGTATTTGGCAGCTATGGTTATTGTTGTTGTTGTTGCTATGATGTTGATTTTCTTGATTGAACCGTTGTATGACTGTTGTTGGTTTATTGGAAACTGTGTTGTGATTGATGTTGGACTGTGAGTAATTGATGTTATGAAACCGATGAAGGATTGGCCTGTTGTGTAACTTGAGCTAATAGGAAATTGGATAATTGTTTGACTGTTGTGGATATTGTGATTGATGACGGTAGACAGTGTTGTGATTGGATAAATTGCCTGAGGTTGGGGTATACCGAATACCCAGTGGTTTGGATATACCAAATATCCGGGATTTGAGATGTGGATTGGTTTGACCTAGCATCCGGAATTAATTGATAACCTGGTACGACCCTAGCTTGTCCAGTGACGGGGACGGAAGATAAAATTGGTAATAAAAATTAATGAGTATTCACTTGGTCTTGGCTTTGAAATGATTTAGTGGGATTCCTCTATCGTGTTGTTCGTGTTGGTTTTCTCTGATGTGTTGTTGAGTTGGATTCCTCTGTCGTGCAGTATGTGTTGGTTGTTATGGCAGTATCCTTGTGATGTGATTGTTTTTGCTTATTGTTGTGATTGTTGTGTTTATTTCGAAAGTATTATGGTTGAATATATCACTGTTTATCTTTCGTCGGTGAGCGTTTCGGACTCACCCCTCGCCTGCGGGGTTTCATCCCGTAGGATGAGTTGTTTCATGTACAGGCTGCAGCGTTTCCCTTGGACAGGCTTGGATCTATAGATTGCATGAGTCGCATACAGTGTTAGTGAGTTTAAGTCTTCCGCTGTGCATATTGTTATCGTTGTTGGGCCATTGGGCCAGTTTCATTATTATTGATGCTATTGATGTCGGGCCGTAGGGCCATATTGTTGTATATACTTTTGGGCTGTTGAGCCAGGGTTATGCTTTATACACTGTATGCTAGGCCTTGTTGGGCTGGGTTGTCACAGTTCCGGCACGTGTTTACTGTGTACGGTAAATACGGGTCGGGGCGTCTCATTTTGGTAGCGGAGCGGGCGTTAGGTCTTGTCGGGCAGTCTATGTGTGTTTGAGTCCTTGTTTGCATAGTTCGCTCCATTTGTTATTTATTTTATATCATTTAGTTAAGTGCATTATGGATCCAGTCAAGGGACGCCAGCTGTCGCGGAACATACACATAAGAGGTAAATGATGCCATAATATGCGAAAATACAAATATTATTGATAGTACCGATAATTTGGATATAAAAGGAAATATTAATATTTTGATTGCAAAGGGAAATAGTACATTGATACTTGATATTTTATAAAAAGGGAAATAATACATTGATTTTTGATAATTTATAAAAAAAGAAAATACATTTAACGATTTGCAACGATGTTGACACGGAAGCTGTTTGCGTCACTGTTGACGTTGACCGTGACTCTGTCGCTCCAAGAGAACCACATGCCGCCTCTGTCGCGCTGGCCAGGAATCTCGAACCGGTTAGCTTGAGGGAATCGGAGTGGAATCAGACCGTGATCATCTCGTGGTTGCCACTGTGTCTCCGTCAGAAGAACCATGTTGGGCTTATATTGGTTCTTCAAGTCCCTCAGGGTTCGCGAGAACTCCTGTGCACGTCTTGCCACTCCTCTGCAGTTCCACACCAGTAGTCGTACCTTTGGCCAGGTTGGAGGTAGCCTAGTCATTCTGGGTATGCTCTGGGCTGTCATTGAGAGCTGGTAGTAAGCGCCTTGCTCCACAGTTTGGCAAGTGGACTCCAGGTTGAACTCTTGAAGCCTATCCGAGATGAAGAACATCACGGAGTTGGCTGATCCGTAATAGGATGTCCTCAGAGTGCCGCGATCCTCTAGGAAGAACACCTCTTCCATTGGAGTGACGAAAAACCGCGATGAGTAGAGCTCATCGACAAAGACCAGTCGGGGCATCCTGCCGAGCTCGTTCGGTAGTTCTTCAGCGCGTTCGTTGACCATGCTGTACGCCAGACGGTTTCTCCTGCCAAGGTTGGCACCTTCGACGAAGAAGACTGATGAAGGAGTAGGCATTGTGTTGGGACGTATTGGTCTTTTGTTTTTCAGCGATTTGTGGTTTTGTTTGCTTGAGTGTTGGACTGCTTTAAAATGCTTTGATAATTTACACATCACCACTCCTTCTTTTATACACTTACGGGGAGCGTGATTACCGTTTTTTATTTTAAAGATTTTGCTTTTTGAAATTTTACCGTTGCTTGCATTTATTGCTTTACGCGTTTTTCGGACCCATGCCAGAGTTTTTCAGTCTTTTTCCATCTCTTGATTTTCTTTCGCTCTGGCTCATTGTCTTTTCTTTTATGTTCTTACTACATTTTCCTTGCATCTTTTATCACTTGCATCCGTGACCGTTGAGGCCAGATGGATGGGACCACACCTCGAGTAGAGTGCATGTGCGACGAGTTCACAGCTGTTCGGGTATCTTGGACATATACGAGCTTTGTTAGACGTTTTGGCTTATGCGGAATTTTGAACAAGTGGGTAACGTGTCCTTCGAGAGACACAGGATGTGCTCATGATCATCGCCGTGCGAGTTAACGACACAGGACGTGCTCGTGATCATCGCCTTCCGAGTTGACGGGTATCTTTTTCACGAGGTTAACAGACGTCACCGTTAGTTGTACGTTACGTTTCGTGGCTTGAGGATGTTTACGTCCGATACGAGCACCGTTTATGAAGCATGTTTTGGTTTTAATTTCCTTTTTGTTTTGATTTTGTTAAACGAGTTTTAATTTTTGATTTCTTTATGTTCGATTTTATTGATGGTTCATTTTGCTTGAATATTTTATTTTCAGTTAAACATGATTTTTCATATCTTAATAAGAGATTTCATAACACGAAAATTTTTTGATTTAAAAGGAAATTTATTTTATTGATTTCATAATAGGTTTACAACAGGAGAAGAAGTACTCTCTATGGAGTTACTTGCTTCTCTAGGTCTTTTACAATCTTTTTGACATTTTGCATGTGCGGGAACAGCTCCATGCACGCCAGCTCGATCTGCGCCACCGCCGAGCTGATCTTCTTCAGCGAGAAGTTCAGTTGTGTCAGTTTCTGCTGCGGAGTGCTGCTTTCAGCAGGAGCCTTGCCCTTGCGATCTTCAGGTTTCTTGTTGGCACGTTTCTTCCGTCGTTTTGGGGAAACGACCATGTGCTCTTCCAGGCCGATGATGTTGGTTTTGAACCGCTTCTTCGGAGGTTCTTCATCGGAGCTTGTTGGGAAAGCTCTGCCGCCGATGTAGCTGTTGTTTTCAGAGTCTGAAGTAGTCCTTGATCTCAGTGGAGAGTCCATGACTGTGTGTGAGTATGCCAGTCATGAGGTTTGGTATTTATAAGCGGATGAGATGTTGCTTAAGGGTATAAGCGGTATCTCATGTTGAGGTTGGATACCTGGCAGAGTGTGCCGGAATCTTATCGTGGTAGGACCCACGGATAAGACGGAATTTAGGGGACGAAATTCTTTTTAAGGTGGGTAGACTGTAACAGCCCGGGTAAAATTTTGGATTTTTACCGGGACTGTAGAAATTGTTTTACCGTGATTTACTGTTGAATTAATCTTGGGTAATTAATTCAAGGTAAATCGGGAGTCGTTTTACGAAACCAAGGGTTTTCCCGCGATCGTGATTTTCCCGCGGATTTTTCGAACCTAAGTTGGTATTTTTCGGGTTTCGGAATTTCTCGGAAAATCACACCGGAAAATAACTAAGGAGGTATCGGTTATTTTCTGGTCCGGATCGGATTCGCCCGTAATGCAGACGAATTGAATTATTAGAAACTCACATGTTAAATAGTATTTTTTTTTTTAGTTTATAAGGAGAAGAGAAGCCGGTGGAAGAGGAGAGGAAGAGAGGAAAAAAAAGAGAGAAAGAAAAAAAGGAGAGAAAAAGAAAGGAAAAAAAAGAGAGAAAAAGAAAAAAAAAAGAGAAAAAAAAGAAAAGAAAAAGAAGAAAAGGAAGAAAAGAAAAAAAGGGGAAAATCAGAAAACAAAAAAAAGAAGAAGAAGAGAGGAAAAAGAAAGTGGAAAAAAATAATAAATTAGAAAAATGAAAAAAAAGAAGTAAATCAGAAAAATAGAGAAAAAAAAGAAAGGAAATACGAAAAAAAGAAAAGAAGAAAAAAAACTGGAAAAAATAAGGAACAGTGCGTCACCCGGCCTCCCACCGTCACTGTGCACGCCGGAGCGTTCCCGGCCGAGTCTCGACGCACCACCGGTACCACCGTGCTCGCCGGGCCATGGCGACCTCGACGCCGTCGCCTCCTCCCGTTTCCGCCGCCTGACGCGCGCCGTAGAGCCTTTGACCCGTCGGATCCTGCTTCCTCTGTTTCCGCCACCGCTGCCGACAGCTTCACGCCGGTTTTCCGCCGCCCCCGCGCCGCTCATGCCGCCCTTACGTCGTGCTTTGCCTCGCCTTCCTCGCCGTCTCATCATTGCGCCGCTGCTGCTGCCTTCGACCCGTGAAGCGTCGGGTTAAGGTAAGCAACCCGACCCTCAAACGGGTCGCGGATTTGGTTTCAGCTGTTATGGGTTTCGCGTGGGCTGGGCTTGGGCTGTGTGGTGTTGGGCCGGGCTGGGCTGTTGCCTTGGTCTGGGCCGACACTATTCATGGCCCAGTCCATTTTATTTTAAAAAAAAAAACAATTTAGTTATATATTTCTATTTATTACTAATAATCTGATATATAATTTTGGAAAAATTATATAGTTATTTTGAGAAAATTATGGGCAATATAATCATGGTATTTTCAGGAAAATGTAAATATATTTACTTGGTTAAATAATTAAGTTTTGTTTTGGAAACTATTATTAAATTGGATAAAAATATATATATACCTTGAAATTAATTTCTGGAAATTTAATATATATATTATTTCGGCTGGAAAATTGTGATTATGGTATATGTATATGAATATGTATTTTGGAAATTAAAGGTAATTATAATTTTGGTGTTGGAAAATATTATTATGTATATTTAGGAAAAAGATAAATACTATAAATATTTTCTAGAAATTATAAATAGGTTAATATTTTTCTGGAAAATTTTGGAAATTATTATTTTGTAAATTATAGTTATTTTGTGAAAATATATTTTGAAAAGAGTTTTAATTAAAATATTGAAGCGCCCCGACCTGTATTTACCGTACAGGGTAAACACGTGCCAGAACTGTTTCAACTACAGTAGCAGACAGTTATACAATGCGAAATACATTACAGGCAAACCTCAATACAATGTCCGTCACCCGATCTCGGGGACCATTATTCAAGCCAACACTCCAATCCAAACATCATCAAATATAATACAACAACTACAGCAATTACACAATAGAGGGACAAGCAGCGGAAGACTAAAATGCAGATGCAGCGGGGTATGGATCCGGGTCAGGTGGAGAAGTAAGCAGCAGCCAACGAACATCGTACCTGAATTACGATCAACCAAACCTACGGGATGAAACCCCGCAGGCGAGGGGTGAGTCCGAAGTGCTCACCGACGAAGGATAAACAGAGATATATTCAACTGTAACACTTCCGAAATAAGCACAACATTCTCAGCAGCAAACACAACCAATCACATTACAACAAAACCACTAAAAGCAACTAACCAAGACCAAAAGAATGCTTAATTATTATCTTACTACCAATTTTATCTTCCGGGCCCATCACTGGACAAGCTAGGGTCGTACCTGGTTAGTAATTAATTCCGGATGCTAGGTCAAACCAATCCACATCTCAAATCCCGGATATTTGGTATATCCAAACCACTGGGTATTCGGTATACCCCAACCTCAG
>JAKUCV010003750.1:0-53940 GCA_028386065.3 Turnera subulata
TGGTTCAGGTATATTGCATTCCAGACAGGCTGTTGACGTTTCCCTTGGACGGGCTGGGATCCATAGTTTGCATGTGTCGCATACAGTGTTAGTGAGTTATTTAAGTCTTCCGCTGTGCACTGTTGTTATATTTATTGGGCCAATGGGCCGGATATGTATTTATGATGTTTTACTGTTTTGGGCCGTTGGGCCCGAGTTAATGATGTTCACACTGTATGCTTGGTCTTATTTTGGTTGGGTCGACACAGTTCCGGCACGTGTTTACCGTGTACGGTAAATACGGGTCGGGGCGTTTCAGTTTTTGTGCTTTTTTTTGGCGTACCTGAACTCCTTAATGAGGCCAAACAAAATCAATTTCCTTTAAAACAAATAACAAAGAATAAAAGAATAAAGAAAACAAAAAGTACTGTTTGCCTCTCGTTTTTCTTTTCTAATTTTTAAATTGTAATTATTGTTGGGTTTGAGGGAAATTGGAATAAAAGAGAATAGGGATACTATAGAAGCACTTTTCAGAGAAAAAAATAATAAAAGAAAATTATTTTTTTGTTGACTAGAATTTCTTCTTGCCTTTCTTGTAAAAAAAATAATTTTTTGTTGAGTAAATTTTTTTTTGCTTTCCTACAAAAAAAATTGAGTAGAATTCTTTTTTGCCTTTTTTGTAAAAATAAATTGTTGACTAAACTTTTTCCCCTTTTTTCTGTAAAAGAAAAATAATTTTTTTAAGTAGAATTCTTTTTTGCCTTTTTTTTTTGTAAAAAGTTGAGTAAAATTAATTTTTCCCTTTCTTGTGAATAAAAATTGTTGAGTAAAATTTTTCCCTTTTTTGCAGAAGGAAAATTAATTTTTGTTGAGTAGAATTCTTTTTTACTTTTTATTTGTCAAAAAATTAATTTTTTTCAGTAGAACTATTTTTTCTTTTTTGTAAAATGAAATTTGTTGAGTAACATTCTTTTTTGCCTTTTTCTAAAAAAACAATTATTGAGTAGAATTTGCCTTTTTTGTGAAAAAATTGTTGAGTAAAATTAATATTTTATTTTCCTTTACTTTTCCTTTTCGTATGATATATATTTTTATTTTTTTGTTTTGCTTTAAAAAATAATAATCATTTGATGGTTTTGTTACTATTTTTATAAGTTTTTTCTAAAAATTAGAATAGAAAAAGAATCGAACGGTTATGTTATTGCCACGTGTCGATCATCCGCACATTCCGTTAAATCAGCTAACACAAAGTTAAAAACCCTAACGGAGAGGGGGTGAAATGCGGAATTATAAAGTACAGGGGGTCAAATTCCGATTTTTTTTCTTCAGGGGGTGATCCTAGTTTGACCGAAAATACAAGGGGGGTAAAAAGTAATGAAGCCTGTTCTTGCCCTTGTTCAAATGACAAGAAACACCACAAAACTTTGTGTTTATGTTGAGGATGCTCCAGCTCATATCCAAGACCCACAGTTACTTCAATGAAAAGTCAACATCATTCACCAATAAAAAAAATAATATAGATTGTACTCCCTCTGTCCCTCAATATAGGTCGTTTTAGGTTTTGTTTTTTTTGTTTCACAATATAAGTCGTTTTAGAGTTTCAAAGAGCATTAAATTAAATTTTTCCAAATTTACCCTTAATCAAAACAACTTGTACTCCTAGAGATAAGTTTTGTTGTTAGGATAGTGTAAAGGGTAGGTTAGTAAAATGCATAGTAAAAATTAATGAGATTTAGTCTATTTAATACTTTTCTTAATGGGTATGCAAAAACCTTAAACGGCCTATATTGAGGGAGAGGGGGTACAATACAAGTGTTTTTGTGGAAGTAACAACGACGTTATCCACGGAATTTAGAATTGGTAATAGCCAATTATTGGAAACCAACCTTAATGAACAAGTACAGTAGCTAGTTCGAATATTACAACTTTTGAACCCAAAACAAAAAGATACGCAGTACTGGATTAGTTAGTTACCAAGAGGCTCTAGCCGAATCAACAAGCCATTCGCTGGGAAAGGTGAGTTACGGTAAATAACCTTCTCGTTTGGATCGACTTTGCTAAATTTGAACTTAGTGACCACGTTGTGTATGAAGCTGAGTATCTCCAGACGAGCATACTCTCTTCCAGGGCACATTCTTGGTCCTCCACCAAAAGGAACAAAGGTGTATGGTGCTGGCCCCTTGTCTTCAAATCTTGAAGGGTCAAATTTCTCTGGTTCCGGGAAGTATTTGGGATTCCTGTGTGTTGTATGTACTGTCCAATGAGTCTGCAAATAAACCACTTATTAGGTTTTGGATCATTCACATAAATATATTTCCGAAAAAACAATCGAGGTATATGATGTTTTTCATACTAGAAGAGTATTCCAGTTCTTCCTATGATGATGATTCACATACCACACACCATGAATATTTCATCTTCTGAATATCTTGCCAGTTTAGTGCTTCCCCTGCTGCTTTGGACCTGGCAATCTCCATTTGTTCTGCAAATGAACATATATACACCACAGGTTGGTTTCTGTTGGACAAATTTCTATAATTATCTGTTGACAGGAACAAAGCAAATATAGTAATAGTAGCTGCTGAAAAACAAATAGTATGATATAAGTCAATATGAAAGGCAGCCTTCAGTTGCTGAGGGACATAGAATATTGATTTTCCAGTTGAAAATGGACCAAACTTTTCTATCTTTCAATCGTATATCCATCTACTGATTAGGTCATACACATATTTATATATAGACGAAAAATAATTTTTCCTCAATCTTATCAGAAAAACTAGACTTCTTCAAGTTACTATCTGCGTTCTTTCTCCTTGTTCTTCGTTTTCTCTACAATAAATAAACAAAGACCTGTACGTTAAATATGAACAGCACAGTAATTTTCCATTATCAAATACCTACTTGAAGGAATTTAATATGAAATTACTAAATAAATAGTGTTCATATATACCTTGGAAGACACGTTCATAGACATGGGGATACTGTGCAATATGGCTGATGGTGAAGGTAATGGCAGTACTCAAAGTATGATAACTCCCAACGAGGAACCCTATAATCCGTTTAGACACCATACCGTCATCTTCTGATCCTTCCAGCAACTTCCCCAATATGTCTGTCCTGATAGCCGTCTCCGGATTTTCCATAATCTCCCGTCTCCTCTGCTTCACCACCGCCATCATCTCCTCACTGACGATTCTTCCGGCGTTGACAGCTCTGTTAAACGGTGTTCCTGGGATATTTATGGGCAAGGAAGAAAGTCCTGACACCATATCTTTGAATGGACCGTACATTCTTGCTATGTGCTTGGGATCTCTAACGCTCATCAACAGATTGCACCCGAAGGTATAGCTGTACGTCTTTGACAGCAGAAACACCTTCACTTCATTGTATGGAGCCCAGTGCTGGTCCAGGTGGTCTTTGGCCATTGCGTCCATTAGGGGGATGTAATCTTTCAAGGCTTCGGGCCTCAGGAATTCGGGGAGAAGATTGGAGCGAAGTTCCATAGTTTCTTTTTCAACAGCTTCTTTACTAGAGTCCAGAGCGAAGATGACAACCTTTTGTAAATGTTTAGGGAGCCATAAACCAACGTATTTGTGCTCATTTGTGAAAAGGAACTTGTTCCCTGCAGGGCCACAGAACACTGCCATGTCTTGCCCTAGTAACTTGGTCCTGAACACAGCCGGGGAGTAGCTCGCCATTCTTTCTAGGAAGAAGCTGTGCGGAGCACCAAGCCGGCCGGCCTTCAGGTACTCCCACATTTCTCCCATAATTGGCCATCCTGCGCTGCCCGCTGGAAGGTTAAGCTTGCATGTCTTGGAGAAGAAGAAGAATGCAAAGAAGAAAAAGACTAGGGTTACAATAGTGAGTAGAGCAAGGTCTAGAAAAATCCTATCCATATCTCTTCTCTAAATTACTAGCTAGCTACTCAACTATTGCTGGTGAATTATGATTGTAGAGAAGTGAGAAAAGTTGATGGTGTTTTGAGTTTCTTTGGACGATAGGGTTCTATATATACTGGTCTTCTAAGCAGCCTCCAGTGTTATTTTATTTGGGTCATAATTAATCCCGTTATTGATTATTGGTGAAAAAAATTCTTAGGGGATGGTAGACTTGACCAAGTAATAGCCCACATTTCTGCGAATCTAATAAATTAAAAAGTTAAATTAACCACGGCGTTCAGCTAGTTATTAAGGGATGTGACTGTCACCTCTCCTTCTACTGATTAAGGAGGTGATATCCACAAAATGCATCTATATCCAATAAAAAATAACAATATCATTCCAATATGCTTTTAAAAGAAAAAATATGAAGGAAAATAACCTTAATTCTACCGTAACTTAAATATTTTGCTGTAGCTTTGTCTTTGAAAATTTTTTGTTTTTATGGATGAAGAAAAATATTGGATGGATGTATCTTTTGCTCATAAGTTTTAATTTCAACTAAATATGAAATGAAAAATAAATGCATCAAGGTATGCCTACATATATAGATTGTGTACTTTTAAGGTTGAGAGTTGGGAAGTATCTCTTGGTTTTTTTGTTTACTTCTAATCTTTCATTTTTTTTTTATTTTGTAAGGGCAAACTGATTAATTAAAAAAAAACGAAATGCCACAGCTTGGCTCTATTAATTCTACAATAGTCGGGACAAATTTTATACTGTACACTGAAAATTCTCATTTGGAGACTCACCCACCATATTCAGGTGCGCGATGCGGGTCGACCGGATTAGTCGGGGCAAAGCTCCCGATACCAGATGAGAAACCCAAAAATAAAATTATACTGTGTGCATAAACCAATAGGTCAAAAATTGAGATATATACACTAGAGATTGTACCGTTGGATTAAGCACTGATTAATGCCATGGTTCCAAGTACAGTGATCACGAATAAAAGTACAAATATATGGACACACAATGCCTCAATAAGACCGGAGATTAGGGTCGTGTCACCTGAGTGATCACGTTATTTATTATTTATGAAAAAAAATTTTGGGGTGTGGTAGACTGGACCAACTAATGTAGCCGCCCACGAACATTTCAGCGAATGCCACTCGAATTTGTTAAATAAAAATAAAGTTAAATTAACACTGGCCTTCATCTAGTTATTCAAAGTTCAAAAATTCCTTTTTGTCTTCTTACTCCTTGACTTGGTTAGGTATATAGGACGATTCAATTCACAAATAGATTACCATGAATCGATATAAGGATGTAGTTGCCGTTATATTAAAAGGAAGATAGTAATTTCTTTTGGCCAAAGATACATATCTCACTATAAAAAATGATTATTGGGTCACTTATTATTAATGGTTCCCATGAATCACATTTCATCTTCCGAAATGGGTTAAGCATAATTTAGTTTATCAGCTAAGAATTCTTTTAGTTTGACTTGGCCTGAAGATCGGGATGAGGATCAGCTCTAATGTTCTAAGAACATCAGAAGCTGTTGAATTTCTTCATAAAATGAGTAATAAATAGTAATAGCAGTTCTAAATTAAGAGTAATAACTAAGAAAATTATAATCCCTTATAATGGTCGTCTAATACGTACCATTATACTACTTCCGGTTAGTCATTCAACAATTATTGTCGGTCAACAGTTGAATCACATATATTACTTTTGACGGATTGACCAGGCAATTAACGTTGTTTCCATAGTTTTTCTCACCTGGATTAAGATATGTGTCTGTAGTGTCAACGCGGAGCTGTCTTGATGAATTTGATTTTGTTTTTGATGCTAATCTTGATGAATTTGATGGGCTCAATCCTCGTAATTGCTTGAATTTGATTCTCTCTTTTGAATCAAAATGGGAGATGGACTGATTATGGTTTCGGGGACTATTTTAGTGAGACACTTGACTATTGATTTCTTCACAGGCCGATTGTACTCAAAAGGAATAAGTTATTAGGTGTAGAATATAGCTCCGCTACAAATTGTAAAATATATGAATTCCTCACAATGTAACAACCTTTGTCAAGCGGAGCCTGTAAAGATCCGTTGGAAACGCTGCGCAAAATTCGTGGAGTGTTCGAGAGTCAACGTGTTCGTAGAGAAAAGAAAGAAGTGAGTAAAAAAAACAATTGGTTTGGTTCGTTGTTTCGTCGCGAGGTGGAAAATTGTGCTTGTAAAAAAAAATTGGCTGTGTTAATTGTGTTGGGAGCGAAAAAAAAAGAAAACGGTGCTGCCGAAGAGAAAAATTCGTTGGTGTTCGAAAACAAGAATTGTTCGTGGTGACTTGCAGGAAAAAAGAAGAAGACGAAATTAGTGGGTGCTTCATCAAACCAATGAAGCAAAACGAATTTGTTTGACTCCACGAGAAGGTAGTGATTTGATTCTTGTCTTTTTGTGTATGGCTTGGTGATTTTATTTATTAATCAAGGTTGATAAGTGTGGTGTCGAGAAAAAAAAAAGTGGGTTAAAAAAGTAACAAGTGAAATCAGTGGTACTTTGTACCGTGGGTAGAACAAAAAAAAGTTTTTGGTCTTTCGTAATTGGTGGAGAATTGGTGATTGAATAACTTGTATCATGGATACACAGTATGTGGAGTGTCTTGTTTTCAAATTTAATGGGAAAGAATATTTTGAGATATGGTGGAGACAGATGAGGACTTTTTTCAAGCATATCAAAATATGGAATGTTGTTCAAAATGGGATGCAGACACTACTACCTCAAACAACAAGTAGATTTTCATGTTTCTAAAAAATTCAGGCATGCTAAAACAGCAAAAGAGTATTGGGATGCTTTGCTCAAAACTTATGGCAGTAGGGAGGATGTGAAAAAAGTCAGTTTGCAAGAGTTGAGAAATGAGTTTGAGTTTCTCCATATGGAAGAGGAAGAAACAATTGATGGTTATTTCTGTCGGATACAAAAATTAGTCAATAGTTTGAGAGCAAATGGTGAGAAAATTATAGATTTTCAGATTGTAAAGAAAATTCTCCGAAGCCTACCATTGAGTTTTCATTGTAAGGTGTAAGCTATTGAAGAATTCCAAGATCTCAAAGCTTTAACAATTGATGTGTTAAAAGCTAAACTGATTGTGCATGAGATTCGCCTCAATTTCAGAAAGGGGAGGACAAGTGAACAACAACAGTGTGACAGTCAAGTAGATGCTGTGAAAAGTGGTGTGAATAATTCTTATGGTTTAGAGACAATGACAAGTTGCGACTTGGAAGGCAAATTTGATGTAGAAGTTAGAAGATTGGGTAGAATTGAAGTGGAAAGTTTGTCACTACCAGATTATAGTCAAGATTCCAAGTTTCATGGTGAATGCTACAGATTGTCCAGAATCAAGATAGAAGAAATATTTTCTCAGGAGGAGGAGAAGGAAGACTTATGGTTAAAGAAAATAATTTTTCTTTCCAGGGAGACAATGAAGGCGAACAGATAGAAGCTAAACAAGTGGAGGAGAAGAAAGATGTGATAGTTGTTGAAAATAATTTGCTGTTTTTGGGAGACAAATTGACAAAGGTTGAACAAGAAAAGGAGAGAAAGTTAGCAGAGATTGAAGGGAAGGAAGTTGAAGTAATTGATTTTATTGGTGTGGATCAATTTTTCTTAACCAAGGATGTGAATAATATTTTTATAAGCAACTTTGTTAAGAGTGTTCTTGGAAGCAACAAAGAATGGGAGAGTGTCCTTGGTAGTAGTGAAGGATGGAAGACTACACAAGATTTATTTGGCAAGCAAGGTGGAGCATGGAATAAGCATTTGAAACAAAGCATGCGATATGGCAAGGAGGTGAAGCTGAAGGTTTGGTTTGATTCAAGGAAGATGTTACTGTTCGAAGCAATGTTTGAGTTAGTCACTGCAACAACAATGGCGCTGAAGACACTTGCAATTGTTGGGATTGGGTAGAGTCATGTTTGTACTTGCAAGCTTAGTTTAAGGGAGACATTGTTGGGTATTAAACTAAGCCTAATTAGTTTGGGTTTAAGAGTCTTTATGTTATTGGGTTTTAAGAGTCCAAGTCCAGTCATGTCTTGCCCGTTAAGTCGGAGTCCTTATAAATAGGTGTGTCAGGGTTTTATTATTATGTGTAGCATAATAAGAGTTGTGAGTGTGGCTACCGTGAGGGGCACCGCGGTGTCGCCTAAGTCTCAAATTAAATAATAAAAGAGTTGTTACGTTGTGAGGAATTCATATATTTTACAATTGGTAGCGGAGCTATATTCTACATTAGGGTATGGAAAAATTGCAGTCTACGAGATTTTTGCCGAACGGGCATGGCTTTAGATTTTTTTCTCAAAAACATACTTTCCACACACTACACTTGGCTTCTCTCTGAGTTTGGCATTGGACATTGCATGGCTTGAGTTTACCACGGCCTGGAGGAATGAAAAAAGGTTACCCATGTATCTTTCTATCTGCAAATTCTATAATGTTCATTGCGTATCAAGAGTGACATGCCTGATAGTAATAGAATATCATAACTAAATAATAAGGACTCTTAAAATGAAAAAAAAAGAAAATTTGTTTCTCTAAAAAAAAAAACGGAACAACCTTTGATTAATTAGGACGTTACTAGTGCCAACAAGAATTGGCTTAGTTGGTTGGGGTTCAGTCAGCACTCCCATTAAATTGAGAGTTCGAACTTTACCGACCGTCCCTCTTGGTGGGTAATCTGCTGTAAATATCACTGTAAGCACTTGTTGAGCTCGGTGGTTTTCCCTGAACCTGGACTGGGAGAGCCTCTCCTCAACCTAAATTTTTCTGTAACCAAAAAAAATTAGGACGTTACTAGTGGGTTGCGATCTGTGACGCTAATAGTTTTTTTTTCCCATTCTACACGTTGCACCCTCTTGCCTTATTAATTTGTTCTCGTTTTTGTTTTTATGGAAGCAACTGGAGGTCAAAAGTGCAGGAGGAATGAAAAAAAATATCAAGATATAAATTCCATTACCTGGGAAGATCAAGATAAACATAGATGGCCTGAGACTTTCTTCGGGTCAGGGAAGTGCAGATACTGTAGGGCAGTCCCGCCGATCGCCATGAATATTATATCGTGGAACTGTTGCAGGCTTGGGAACCAGGTATCAGTTCAAGCTTTGAGGCGGCTTGTCCGCCTCCCAAGATCCAGAAATGTTATTCTTGATGGAAACCCGTTTAAAAGTTTTTGAAATAGATAAAATTAGAGATACTTTAGGTTTTAATTTCAGTATTAGTGTCGATTGTGATGGTATAGGGAGGCAGAGAAGTGGGAGGATTTCAATTTGGTGGAGGGACAACTTGACAATTACTTTGAGATCTTTTTCTTTACATCACATTGATGTCGAAGTTTCAGGGGCTGAATTTCAGTCTGTGTGGCGCTGTACAGGTCTTTATAGGTGGCCAGAAGTTGGAAATAAGCATCATACTTGGAGTCTGATAAACCAGTTAGGGGTATAGACAAAGCTTCCGTAGGTTCTCTTTAGTGATTTTAATGAAATCATGTATAATGCTAAGAAGGAAGGGGGAGTACCTCATGAGCTAGCTTCAATGCAGGCTTTTCATTCAGCCCTTGATGACTTTGATCTAGAAGACTTAGAGTTTGAAGGACATCGGTTCATTTGGCTTAAATTGCGAGAAGGGAAAATTTGGCTGCAAGAGAGGCCAGATGGCTACATTGCAACTCCGGGATGGAAGACACTATTCCTGTGTTTCCAAGTTCAACACCTCAAGCGCCGAAGATCCGTCCATCATTCGATAATGCTTTGTATCAGTTTTTAACAAAATAGGGATGACCTGAAACCAGATGTCTTTAGATTTGAGTCGATGTAGGTCGGACATCAGGAGTGTGAGAAGATTATCTAACAATCATGGTAGTATCAGAGGAGCTCTTCCTCAGGCTTTCCAACCTATATGTCACGGTGCGGTTTGGCTTGTCCTCATAGAACAGAAAATTCTATGGAATGCCAACTGAAAAATCAAATAGCTCTCTAACCAGTGGGTTCTAGTTCAATCCAGGGAGTCTAATTCTGGAAACCTGGCTAAAGGTTCCAGAGTCGCCACTGAACTTGAATCCTTGCTTTTGGCGGAGGAAAAAATGTGGCTGCAACTGTTAATAGTGACTTGGCTTCAAGATGGGGAAAAAAATACCAACTTTTACCACAGGAGAGCTTCTCAAAGAGAGAAGAGGAATTCTATTAAGGGGTTAATGAGTAGCAGTGGTCGATTCATGACGAGTTACGAGGGAATCAGAAGTATTGCATAAAGCTACTATCAAGAGTTGTTTACTTCCTCAAACCCGAATGAGATCTTAAATGTCACTAAATTACTAAAGATTCGAGTCACCGAGGAGATGAATAGCAAGCTAATGGGAACCTTCACTCCACAGGTAGTCAAAGAAGCCCTGGGCCAATTGCACCCACAGAAACCCCAGACCCCGACGGTATGCTTGCTCTTTTTTTTTCAATCTTATTGGCATATTGTTGGGCCTAATGTCCTAGATGTCCCCAAAAGATATTAATACCGCTCATATAGTCATGATCCCAAAAATTCCCAAACGCCAGTTACCAAAACACTTTCGACCCATTAGTTTATACAATGTAGTCTTTAAGATAATTTCCAAAACTATAGCTAACTGTCTAAAAACTATCCTCCCCCATAGTATTAATTATACTCAAAGTGCCTTTGTCCCTTGACGTCTTATAACGGATAATGCCTTGGTTGCTTTTAAGGCTTTCAACTATATGAAGAGGAAAATACAAGACAAGAGAGGCGATATTGCTCTTAAGTTGGACATGAGTAAGGCATTTGATAGAGAAGAGTAGGATTTCTTAGAAAAGTCAATGCTTTGTCTAGGTTTCCAACTAGAGCGGGTCAAGTTAATTATGAGATGTGTTACCACTGCTTATTTTGTCATGACAGTCAAAGGTGTACCTACTGATTACTTTATCCCAACAAGAGGGCTTCACCAGGGAGATCTATTATCATCTTATTTGTTCCTCATCTGTGCAGAAAGTTTATCCAACCGCATTAATATTGCTAAACGGAAGGGTAATCTCCATGGTATTGTTATTTGTCAAAGAGCACCATCTATCTCTCACTTATTTTTTGAAGATGATAGTATACTTTTTGGTTGATCTAATCAACAGGAAATTGACACAATGCGACAGATTCTGAACCAATATGAGCTTGCTTTTAGGCAGAAAATCAATTTTGACAAGTCTGAGAATTCTTTTAGCCAAAATATACCACATGAGATAAGAATTTGGCTAGAGCAGCAGCTAGGAGTAAAGGTAGTGGAATCTCACACCAAATACCTGAGACTACCTACAGTAGGTAGGTTAAAAAAAAAAACAAGTTTTTGCCATGATCAAGGATCAGATTTGAAAGAAGCTGAAGTAGTGGAAAGACAAGTCATTTTTAGTTGCAAGCAAGGAGGTGTGAATCAAAGCCGTAGCTCAGGCCTTACCCACTTATATTATGCAATTTTTTGCTTTACCTGTCTCTCTTTGCTAGGAAATTAAAGCAATTACTGTAAGGCTTTAGCATGGGCAACAAAAGGAGGAGAGGCGCATCCACTGGCTCAAATGGGAGATATTATGTAGGCAAAAGCAAACTAGAGGAATGGGATTCTGTGATTTACAATGTTTTAATAAAGCATTTCTAGCCAAACAATGTTGGTGGCTACTACAGGATAAGGAATCTTTACTGTTCCAAGTACTAAAAGCTAAGTATTTCAGATGAAGAACAATCCTACAAGTGCGGAAAAATGGGGCGCAAAGTTTCACTTTTCATAGTATCATCATCTGGAAGGAGTTGCTACTCAAAGTCCTTTGTTGGAGGTGGGTAACACAGAATCCATTGAAATTTGGAATTTACTAGGTGTTGCGGATGGAAGAGTTACAACTACCTCACAATTGATTGCTCCTAATGCAAGGGTGTGTGAACTCCTGGATTGTGAAAGGAATTGCTGGAATGCCCAGGTATTGGACTCTATTTTTACCCCTAATGAGGCTTCTTTGATCAAATCTGTTCCCATGAGTAGGTGTTACATCTCGGACCAGCATGTGTGGTCCCATATTAAAAATGAGCCTTTTTCTATCCATAGTGCACACTGGGTAGCTTTCAACCTAATGTCCTGTTGATGTTGTTTTATTCCCCTCTATTGGTACTCAAACGGTATTGAAACACTTGTGTTCTTTAATTATACTCCAGAAGGTGAAGCATTTCTGTACGGTCAGAAATTTGGGAAGCGTCATCTTTGTACACGGTGATTCAACCCTTCATCTATGGAGAAGTTGATAGGCTGATGTCTTACCTTTTTATGCAGGCCATCGATGACATAAGAAAAGTTGTAGTGATGATTGTCTGGGCTATTTGGTTCGCTCGCAATCAATTATACTGTTGAGGTATGATTACTTCCTGCAACATCTAGAACAATCTAGTCTGAAAAAATCTGAGTGCATTAAATAAAAATCAACAAAAAGACCAGATTTTTGTATAAGCATTTAATGACTTTCTAGAAAAATCTATTAGAATATCTAGGATTAGTTAAGAAATTTAATAAGCATTTGATGTTAGTCATTTATTGCTAGCCTAGAATGTTTGTTGTAAACATTTAATATTAAGTCGGTTGTACAAGTACAAATATGTCATGCAAAATGGAGAGTGTGCTTTCCTGAATAACCAAAATCATGTTCTGCTCCTTGTTCCATAAGTCCTTTGCTTTTCCTTTGTTCCTTACAAGTCCTTATTCTTTTTTTTTTTTTGCATAACTAAATACTCACACAAACCTTTCTTAAATACAGCTTCCCGTAATTTTTTCCTTCAATTGGTAGCGAAGCCCCCTTGTTCTTAAGGGACAATAAACCCCAAAACACAATACCCATAAATCTAGCCTTCACAATAACTTAGAAAAAAAAATTTCATCTTATGATGTCAAGAAATTTCATAGTACCAACATCACCTATGTTTGCAGGTGAAAATTTCCAAACATGGGCTGTGAAGATGAAGACTTATCCTCAATCTTATGGCTTATGGGGTTGTTGATGTTGGTGTAAATCCAACTCCACTCTCAGAAGAAGCCACTATAAATCAAATTAAGCAACACAACAAAGAAATTGCAAAAGGTTATCAAGCTTTGTCTGCAATTTTTTCGTTGGTGTCTGAAGAAATTTTTACAAGAATTATGGCTTGTCAAACTATTATAGAAGCTTGGGATAAGTTGAAGGTGAAATTTTTGGGAAGCCAAAAATCAAGGCAGATGCAAGTCCTCAATCTCAAATGCGAATTTGAGTTTTTGAGGATGGAGGAGGCTAAGTCACTCAATGAATTTGTTGATAGGTTGATGAAAATTATCAACCAAATCAGACTTTTGGGAGAAGATCTCCCAAACAAGAGGATAGTTGAAAAGGTATTGGTGAGTCTTCCAGAGAGGTTTGGATAAAAAATCTCCTCATTGGAAGAATCAAAAGATCTGTCTGAAATAACTTTGCAAGAGCTTGTTCATTCTTTACAAGCTCATGAACAAAGGAGAGCAAGGCAATGAATTCAAGTAGAGGGAGCTATGAATGTTAAACATAAAAATAAGCATCAGTCCAGCACCAATAATCAAAAGCAAGATGCGGAGAAGAAGGTAAAGTAGAAGAAGTACAATGGTGACACAAAATTTGGTCTGAAAAAACAATTTACAGCGTGTTCTTTCTGCATGAAAACAAATCATTCGGAGAAACTTTCTTGGTTCAAACCTATTGCACATTGCAAAAATTGCAAAAAGATAGGCCAGGTTGATAAGGTATGCCAATTAAAGAAGCAGTAGCAGGATCAGTAGGCTCAATGTGTTGAAAACCAACAAGATGAAGCACGATAAGAACTATTTGTTGCATCATGTTATACAACAACAAAAAGCAGTGACTGGCTCGTTGACAGTGGTTGCACACACCACATGACCCACAAGATTGATGCTTTTTTAGACTTGGATGAGTCTTATCTTTCAAAGGTCAAGATTGGAAATAGAGACTACATCGACGTCAAAAGCATAGGTACCGTTACAGTTGAGACTCCATCAGGTACCAAATTTATTTCTAAAGTTCTATATGTTCCAACCTTGATCAGAATTTATTGAGTTGGGCCAATTACTTGAGAAGAATTATTCAATGATATTTAAAGATAATGCTTGCACTATATATGATGCTGCAAACGACAAGATATTTTCTGTTGGCATGAAGGATAAAAGTTTCTCATTAAATTTGAGGAACAATAATGCACATTTTTTGCAAGCACAATTAATGTGACCTCTCTTTGGCATAAAAGGTTAGGCCATGTCAATTATACTTCCTTGAAAAATCTTCATGCTAAGGAATTAGCACATAACATGATTGCTACTAGAAAATGCTCTGCTGTTTGTGAGGTCTGTCAACAAGGGAGCAATCAAAATTGCCATTTCCGGTCAATAAAGCTTGGCGAGCCTCAGAAAAATTACAATTAGTCCATATAGATGTTTGTGGACCAATGAAAGTACCTTATTTGGGAGGCAGTAGGTACTTTATTCTCTTTATAGACGATTTTTCAAGAATGTGTTGGGTATACTTCTTGAAGCAAAAATCTGAGGTGTTTGAGGTATTTAAAAAATTCAAAAATTTGGTAGAAAATCAGAGTGGTTGCTCTATAAAGGTCCTAAGGTCAGATAATGGGACCGAATACACTTCACAAAATTTTAACATATTTTGTGAAGATGCTGGCATCTCTCATCAGCTCACGGCAAGTTATACTCCTCAACAAAATGGAGTTAGTGAAAGAAAAAATAGAACAGTCATGGAAATGGCTCGATGTCTCTTGTTTGAGAAGCTGATGCCTAACAGCTTTTGAGAAGAGGTGGTGAATACTGCTGTTTATATTCAAAATAGGCTGCCTACAAAAGCTTTAGACAATAAAACTCCATTTGAGGCTTGGAACGGCTTTAAACCATCTGTGCAGCACTTGCGGGTGTTTGGTTGTGTATGTTACACACACATACCTCATGTTAAGAGGGACAAGCTGGAGTACAAGGCTGAAGCTGGAATCTTTGTGGGATATAGCTCTCTTGCTAAAGGTTACCGAGTCTATAATCCTAAAACTGAGAAGGTTACTGTCAGCAGGAATGTCAAGTTTGATGAAAATGCATCATGGAATTGGGAAAATTCCAAGGATAATCATCAACCTTCTCAAGTCTTGTCTCGGCAAATAAATCAAGATGATGATAAGCCTCAAGAAGAAGATGAGAAGGAAGAAGAAGAGTTAGTTAGAGGAACTAGAACCCATGCTCAGAGATGTAATATTGTTGTTCTAGAGCCACAACTTATGAAGAAGCAAGTAAAATTTCTTGATGGAGAGATGCAATGCAGGAGGAGATGAATTTCATAGAAAAGAATCAGACTTGGTGTTTGGTTGATAGGCCAAGTCATAAAAATGTCATCGGAGTAAAATCGGTTTATAGAACCAAGTTGAATGTAGATGGTTCAGTGAATAAGCTGAAGGCCAGGTTGGTTGTGAAGGGCTACTCTTAGCATTTGGAGTACGCTTTACTGAAACATTTGCTCTAGTGGCAAGGCATGATACAATTAGGCTCTTGCTAGCCTTGGCTGCCCAAAAAGGCTGGAAAATCTTCCAATTAGTCGTAAAATCAGCCTTTCTTAATGGATTTCTTGATGAAAAAATTCATGTTGAGCAACCTCAAGGTTTCCTTGTCAAAGGCAATGAAGAGAAAGTCTACCTCCTGAAAAAGGCTCTATTTGGTCTGAAACAAGCTCCTAGAGCCTGGTACACAAGGGTAGATGAGTACCTAATCCAATTGGGTTTTTAAAGGAGCAAAAATGAAGCCACTCTATATGTGAAAACAACAAAGTCAGATTTGTTGGTTGTGTCCTTGTATGTGGATGACTTGCTAGTCAGAGGAAATAATCCAAACCTTGTGAAGTAATTCAAAATGGAGATTAGTAGAGTATTTGAGATGACTGATTTGGGAGAAATAACATATTTTCTTGGCATGAAAATATGTCAAACTGAAGGAGGAGTCTTCATAAGGCAAAGGAAGTATGCATTGGAGATTCTAAAGAAGTTCAAGAAGCTTGACTGCAAGCCAGTCAGTACATCTTTCGCTTTGAATGAAAGGCTAAGCAAGGAAGTTGGTTTTGAAATGGCTGATACTTCTTAATAAAAAAGTTTGATAGGATGCCTCCTCTACCTCACATCAGCCCGGCCAGATATTATATTTGCTGCTAGCTTACTTTCTAGATTCATGCATGTTCCTAGTGAGTTACATTTCAAGGCAACAAAACGGGTGCTAAGATATATCAAAGACACTGCTGATTTTGGTGTTTGGTTTCAGCAGAAACAAGAGATCAAGCTTCATGAATTTTCTGACAGCGACTGGGTTGGATCTCACGACGATATGAAAAGCACATCAGGGTATTTGTTTTCCTTTGGCACTGCTGTTCTCTCTTGGAATTCCGGAAAGCAAGATATTGTTGTCCAGTCTACTGCAGAAGCAGAATATGTAGCAGCTGCTGGTGGTGTCAACTAAGCAATTTGGTTGAGAAAAATGTTGCATGATCTCAAGGAAGATCAAGAAGAAGCTATCGAGATTATGGTAGACAATCAATCTGCAATAGCAATATCCAAAAATCCAGTATTTCATGGCAGGACAAAGCACATGAAGAACAAGTTTCACTTCATCAGAGAAGTGCAGCAAGCTAATGAAGTTAGTTTTGTCCATTGCAATTCTACAGATAATCTAGTTGATATTTTGACTGAAGCATTACCCAAAGAAAGGTTTGAAAAACTCAGAGATGCTTTGGGAGTTTGCAGCAAGAAATCAAGGAGGAATGTTGAGGCATAATTAGTTCCTGCAACGTTTAGAACAATCTAGTCTAGAAAAATCTGAGTGCATTAAATAAAAATCAACATAAAGATCCAGATTTTTGTATAAACATTTAATGACTATCTAGAAAAATCTATGAGAATACCTAGGATTAGTTAAGAAATTTAAAAAGCATTTATTGTTAGTCATTTAATGCTAGCGAGAATGTTTAATATTAAGTCGGCTGTACAAGTATAAATATGTCATGTAATGCAAAATGGAGAGTGTGCTTTTCTGAATAACCAAAATCCTGTTCAACAAAATACTCACACAAACCTTTCTCAAATACACCCTTTCTATAATTTTTCCTTCATATACTTCCAAAACAAAACTCTTGGTGCAAGACATTGCTGCCTCTGCTAAGGTAGGCTTCCAAGAAGCGCAGACCCGAGAAGGGAACCAAGCAACCTACGCGACATCTAGTCAAATGGCAACCACCTGCAGCTGATCTAATTAAGCTGAATTGTGATGCCGGCCTATTTAACAATGCTAAAGATGGCCTGGGGTTTGTTGCTCATGATCGCGTGAGTGACATCTTGGCAGCTGGACACATGCATATATCAGACATTGTAGAAGCCAAAGCAGCCCTCTTAGCCGTAGAGAAAGCAGCTGAACTGGGCTTCAAGGACATCATTTTGGAGTCAAATTGCCTCGGTTTAATACAACATCTCAAACAACTGCAGGCTCTCTTTTCATATGTTAGTATGTTAGCTTATGATGTTTCAACGTTTTTTTTTTAACTTTCGATATGTTTTGTTCTCGCATGCTAAGCAAGATCGAAATAAGGTTGTTCTTGCCCTTGTTCAAATGACAAGAAACACCACAGAACTTTGTGTTTATGATGAGGATGCTCCAGCTCATATCCAAGACCCACAGTTACTTCAATGAAAAGTCAACATCATTCACCAATAAAAAAAATAATATAGATTGTACAGTACAAGTGTTTTTGTGGAAGTAACAACGACGTTATCTACGGAATTTAGAATTGGTAATAGCCAATTATTGGAAACCAACCTTAATGAACAAGTACAGTAGCTAGTTCGAATTCCCACATTAGACATTATTACAACTTTTGTACCCAAAACAAAAAAAGATACGCAGTACTGGATTAATTAGTTACCAAGAGGCTCTAGCCGAATCAACAAGCCATTCGCTGGGAAAGGTGAGTTACGGTAAATAACCTTCTCGTTTGGATCGACTTTGCTAAATTTGAACTTAGTGACCACGTTGTGTATGAAGCTGAGTATCTCTAGACGAGCATACTCTCTTCCAGGGCACATTCTAGGTCCTCCACCAAAAGGAACAAAGGTGTATGGTGCTGGCCCCTTGCCTTCAAATCTTGAAGGGTCAAATTTCTCTGGTTCCGGGAAGTATTTGGGATTCCTGTGTGTTGTATGTACTGTCCAATGAGTCTGCAAATAAACCACTTATTAGGTTTTGGATCATTCACATAAATATATTTCCTAAAAAACAATCGAGGTATATGATGTTTTTCATACTAGAAGAGTATTCCAGTTCTTCCTATGATGTCGTGACATATGTTATGATTTATGTATAAATGAGGATGGTGAGTGTATAGAATTAATTAAGTTACCTTCCATCCTTTGGGAATTGTGACACCTTCATATGTGAAGTCAGTAATGGCTTGTCTAAATGATCCTTTGGAAGGGGGCATCAACCTCATTGATTCACATACCACACACCATGAATATTTCATCTTCTGAATATCTTGCCAGTTTAGTGCTTCCCCTGCTGCTTTGGACCTGGCAATCTCCATTTGTTCTGCAAATGAACATANTTTGAATGGACCGTGCATTCTTGCTATTTGCTTAGGATCTGTAACGCTCATCAACAGATTACACCCGAAGGTATAGCTGTAAGTCTTTGACAGCAGAAACACCTTCACTTCATTGTATGGAACCCAGTGCTGGTCCAGGTGGTCTTTGGCCATTGCGTCCATCAGGGGGATGTATTCTTTCAAGGCTTCCGGCCTCAGGAATTCGGGGAGAAGATTGGAGCGAAGTTCCATAGCTTCTTTTTCAACGGCTTCTTTACTAGAGTCCAGAGCGAAGATGACAACCTTTTGTAAATGTTTAGGGAGCCATAAACCAACGTATTTGTGCTCATTTGTGAAAAGGAACTTGTTCCCCGCAGGGCCACAGAACACTGCCATGTCTTGCCCTATTAACTTGGTCCTGAACACAGCCGGGGAGTAGCTAGCCATTCTTTTTAGGAAGAAGCTATGCGGAGCACCAAGCCGGCCGGCCTTCAGGTACTCCCACATTTCTCCAATAATTGGCCATCCTGCGCTACCCGCTGGAAGGTTAAGTTTGTTTCTCTTGGAGAAGAAGAAGAATGCAGAGAAGAAAAAGGCTAGGGTTGCTATACCAAGTAGAGCAAGGTCTAGGAAAATCCTATTCATGTCTCTTCTCTAGCAAGCTCTAGCTAGCTACTCAACTATTGCTGGTGAGTTGTGATTGTAGCCAGAGAAGGGAGAAAACTTGATGGTGTTGTGAGTTTGTTTGGATGACAGGGTTCTATATATACTAGTCCTCTAAGCAGCCTCCAGTATTATTTTATTAGGGTCATGTCACCTAGGCCTGAATAATTAATCCTCGTTATTGATTATTGTTGAATTCTTAGGGAATGGTAGACTTGACCAATTAATAACCCACAGTTCAGCTAGTTATTAAAAACATTTCTTGTGTGTTTCCTTATGTGATGACTTGGTCACATAGGACGATTCGAATCACAGTTTATCATGAATCGATATAAGGGAAGTGAATGTCTCCTCTCCATCTACTGATGTGATATACAAAAAAGCATTTATATATATAAAAAAAACAATATCATTCTAATATGCTTTTAAAAGGCAAAATCCTCAATTTTGCCCCTGTGTTATACATATCTGGTCAATTTACTCTCTAAGTTTTATTTTAGAGCAATTGAATATCACGTTTGTAAAATTGGGTCATTTTGCCCCCTGAGTTTCAATTTGGTTCGATTGAATGTTTGTGTTTGAAAAATTAGATCAATTTGCCTCCTGAGTTTGTAAAATTGGACCAATTCAGAGTGAATACATGCAATTTCTTATACAGTCTCGTCACTTAATTCGTTTTAGTTGAACGATCCTAACTTTTGTTAAGCTTTGGAATGACACTTCATGCACTAAATTCATATTAACTACACTAAATTTTGACTACAATTTGGGTCAAAGGGTAAATTGACCAATTTTGCAAACATAGATATTCAACTGGTCCAAATTAAAACTCAAGGAGTAAGCGAATGTAACTCGACTTTGTTAAATAAAACAATTAAATTAACACTGGCGTTCAGCTAGTTATTCAAACAATTCTTTTTTTTTTGTCTTCTTATTCCTTGACTTGGTTAAATATATAGGATCATTCAATTCACAAATAGTTTATACCATGAATCGATATAAGAATACAATTGCCATTACCATAATCTATATACTATATAAAAGCACCAACTCTAGAAAAGCCGGCAAATTAACCCCATTACCCTTCATCATTTAAAATTGACTCAATTATCCTTCATTAGTCAATTTTATTATTATTATTTCTAAAAGAAAGAAATAACAAAAGAAAAAAAAAGCATAATCAATTACCCATAACTAAGCCATACAACCATAGATTAAACAAGATATGATACCTTATTAAATCAGAAACTTCAAACCTGCGAGAACAAATTGGAAAAAACAAGAATGGGAATGACTTCAACGATATTATTTATTTGCTGCAAGATACAAGTAAAACTCCTACTATCTTCACGAATTGACAAACAAAAAAAGAAGAAGAAAATGGGTGGGTGTACGTGTACTTGAATTGCAGAACATGATTCTCTAAAGGAAAAAGATATGGAACCTAGAAAAGAATAAACATATAGATCCACGTTTAGAAAAGAAATCCCTTCCTACGATGGAGAGCATGGCGGTTATGTATAATTACCAAGCATATTTTTTTCCTGTCCAAACGTAAAGCCAACAATTAACATTGAGCATACTGAAACATTGGGTGAGTTTCCAGAGACTTGTTGCTTGCATTAATACAACAAAAAAGGTACTTCCGACCTAGACCTGGCAAAACGGGTATTGACACGACAACCCAACACGAACCCGACACGAAATTAGTAGGTATAGGTCAGAGATTTCCAACCCGTTTAGTTAAATGGGTCGACCCGACACGACACGAAAATTAGCAAGTCAGGTGCGAGTTGACCCGCCAACCCGATGGGTACCTGTTTATGACCCGATTATATTTAGGGTATAGATATTTTACTAATTTAATACAAGACTTATTTAATATTTAAGGTCAAAATTACTAAAATTATCTAAAAATATTTTTATAAATTCTTTAAAATATGATTACATAATGACTCTAGAATTTATAATTTTATTTAATATATGAGAAAATCTAATTATATGCCTATTTGCTTAGAAAATACAACGACTTGTGCAATATAGAAAAATTCCAAACTGATTTTTAGGCTGACTAGATTTAATAGGTAACCCGTGGGTCAACCCGAACCCGACACGATAATAAACGGGTTGGACACAACACGACACGATTATTAAATGTGTTGGGTCGGGTTGAAGAATTAGAACCCGATTACCTGTTCAACCCGACACGAACCTGGCACGATAACACGAATTGCCAGGTCTATTCCGACCTCCCCAATGTATGTTCAGTATTATGGATTGATTTATGAGCACGATAGCATAATTAACTCTGAAAACCCAAGAAAAATTTTAAAGGAGGTGAATTAAGAAATAATTAAAGCATGAAAATATTAAGAAAAAAAAAGAAACATGTGAGAGTTATGATTTCGTGAGGAAGACACAAAAAATATAGTACATGGAAGCAAATATAATTAATATATATAAATTGATAATTATGGGGCTTGATGTTGTTTCCTATTCTCTCTTCATGCACAATAATAATATTTTATAATACATATCTTCATAACTCATAGAAAAAAAGAAAAAAAAAACATTACTGTTTTTCTAACTTTTTTTTCTTTAATTCTTTTCAAGAAATCTATCATACAGTATTTTTTTTACTATTGTGCATCAAAAAAAGCAAAAGAACATCTACTATACAACTGATGAAAGAGAATTAGTCATTGAAAGAGCTATAGAGAGTAAAAGAAAAAGAAAGAATAATTCAAGTGATCGAAAAACTTCGGACAATAATATAAACTCCAAGCATTAAAAGAAAGGTTCTATGTTACTTAATGCATTATCAACCCCATATCGATACCAAGGTTAGTAATTTACATTTATAATTATTTTAAATTATATAAAATTATCGTCATATGAAAAATTTAATTTTACTTTAATTTTTTGAATTTTTACTGCTTTATTGTTTATATAATTTTTAAAAAATTATTTCAGGAGAGTCTGAATATCAACATTCAAGTTCTGAGTTGTACAAACTTGCAAATATTTTGCAATGCATACATTTTGGGGCCAAGAAATTTCAGTATGAAACATCTTCAACCATACAACAACATCAACGGCAACAATTATCAACCTAATTCATCACACAACAACCATACACAGCCACAAGGTTTCATACCAGCAAATGTCACATATAGCAAGCAAACAGCAACTTGATATCACGGGATGTATATAAATATTTACTTAACCTCACCTTAGCCGATTATCAAATACGGAATCCTCAACAGGTTCCAAAGCCGGTTCCACAGGATCTGCTCGATATCGATTCCTATATAACAAATAACAAATGCACACATAAGATGCACATAATAGGTATGCTATGATGCCAATACTATGAAATTACCCATCCCGGTTACACATCTTTTATTTATTATCTTTTACCGAAAATAATTTACCGTTCGTATATCCGAATATAATTTCGGTACCATACTTCAACTAAAATTCTTTTCAAAATATATTTTCATAAAATAACTATAATTTTCCAAACTAATAGTCATCATAATTTCCTGAAAAAGATAACTTACGTATGTATATATATTTTCCAAAATATTATATTTTAATAACACTATTTACCATACTTTAATTACCAAATATTATTATATTAAGAAAACTATATTTCTAGAAAAACCAGTCATACGAAATTACTTCCTAAAAATAAATTCGTATTAATAAATATACCTATATGCTTTCTTTTCCAAATAACATTTACAATAATTATCCAAAATTTACCCATTATTTCCTTCCCAAAAATTATTATTTACTAAGTATATATATTCCCAAATTATTTATTTTCCCAAAAATTATTTCCTTTTCAAAATTTATATTTTCAAAATTATATAGTTTTTATATAAATTCCCAAATTTTATTATTATTATTATTATTATTATTATTATTATTATTATTATTATTATTATTATTATTATTATTATTATTATTATTATTATTATTATTATTATTATTATTATTATTATTATTATTCATTTTCTTTTATTTCTGGACTGGGCCAAGTCCAAGCCCAACCCAAGGCCCAAGCTAGAGCCCAGGCGCGCACAGGACCAGCCCAGACCCATCTGACCAAGCCCACAGAATTAACAACCCAACAAACACAGCCCATAAACCCAAGCCCACTACTAAATATTCAACCCAAACCCAACAGCCAAGCCCAAGATCCAAAAGCATTCGACCCGGGTCAACCCGCAACCCAAATGTCACACACCCGGGTCACCATCTACCTCGGCTCAGCTTTGAGCTGCAGGTGTCGGCGACGGCGACACGGGACGGGCGGCAGAAACAAGACGCGGTCGGCTGCTGAAGTAGGTGCTGGAGGCGTCGACGGCAGGTTGTCCATGCAGTTGCAGTGGCGGCTGGGTGGCGTTCGTCGACGTCGGGCAGAGGGGAGAGGAAATGGGCCCGATGGCGGCGGGTGCAGCGGGGAGAAGAGGAAGGGGAGGAGATGGTGGCGGCGTGACTCGACTTCGTCGGGCTTGGTTCGCTCGGCGATGGCGGCGGTGGCTTCGCATCCAGCAGCAACGGCCAGAGGAGATGCGTCGTCGGGGGAGGCCGCTTGGGGTTGCAGGCGGCGCGGGCTGACGAGACGGTGTCGTGTGGCGTGTTGGCTTGGTGGAGGCGCGTGTGAGGACGGTGGCTGGAAAGGGAAGGGGAGAAAGGAAGAGGAAGATGGGGGAAATGGCGTGTGAGTCGGGTAGAGGAAAGGAGAAAAATGAAGAAGAGAAAAGGAAGGGACAAAGGAAAAATAGAAGAAAACTGGGGAAGGGAACAAGTATTCACGGGGAAACAAGGAAAAGAAAAGAGAATGGGCCGGCTGTCACGGGTGAAGGCAGGAAGACGACGGGAAGAAGAGAAGAAAAGGGAAAGAAGAAAAAGAAAGAAAAAGAGAAAAAGAAAAGAAGAAAAGGAAGAGGGGCGGGGGCAAAACCGTAATTTCCCGTCCCGAGTCCAAAAATGTGACTTGGGCTCGGAAAATCCGATTAATCCTCCTGAGCATCGACCAACTCTCGGAACTGGAAACCGAGGCTCGGTTAGTTAGGAAGATACCCCCGAGCGCGGGAAAACCCTCGGTTTCGAAAAATGACTCCCGATTTAATTTGAATTAATTACCCAAGATTAATTCAACAGTAAATCACGGTAAAACGACTTTTACAGTCCCGGTAAAATTCTAAATTTTTACCCGGGCTGTTACATTCTACCCACCTTAAAAAAAATTTCGTCCCTGAAATTCCGTCTTATCCGTGGGTCCTACCATGATAAGATTCTGGCACACTCTGCCAAGTGTCCAACCTCAACATGAGATACCGCTTATACCCTTAAGCGACATCTCATCCGCTTATAAATACCAAACCTCATGACTGGCAACTCACACACAGTCATGGACTCTCTACTGAGATCAAGGACTACCTCTGACTCCGAGAACAACAGCTACATCGGCGGCACGGCTTTCCCGACAAGCTCCGATGAAGAGCCTCCAAAGAAACGGTTCAAAACCAACATCATCGGCCTGAAGGAGCACATGGTCGTTTCCCCAAAACGACGGAAGAAGCGAGCCAGCAAGAAGGCTGAAGATCGTAAGGGCAAGGCGGTAGCTGAGAGCAGCACTCCGCAACAGAAGCTGACGCAGCTGATCGTCTCCCTGAAGAAGATCAGCTCGGCGGTGGCACAAATTGAACTGGCGTGCGCGGAGCTATTCCCACACATGAAGAACGTTCAGAAACTTGTAAAAGATCTGGAGAAGCAAGTAACTCCATAGAGTACTTCTTCTCCGATGTAAAACTATTATGAAATAAATAAAATAAATTTCCTTTTAAAGTCAAAATCTCTTATGTTATGAATGCTCTTATTAAGGTATGAAAATCATGTTTAACTGAAAAACAAAATATTAAGACAAGACGAAACCATCAATAGGAAAATAAAACCAAACATAAATATGTTAAAACAAGACCAACAAAAGCAAAACCAACATAAGAAATTAAAAGTAAAACTTGTTTAACAAAATTAAAACAGAAAGAAATTAAAACAAAACACGTTTCATGCTCGGCACTCTAAATCGATCGTATCCATTCTCAATCTTGAGAAACGTGACACGTACAGTTAACGGTGACGTCAGTTAACCTCGTGAAGAGGACATCCGTTAACTGGCAAGGCGATGTTCACGGGAACGTCCTGTGTCCCGCGATAGACACGTTACCCACTTATTCACAATTTCCGCTTAAGCCAAAACATCTGTCTCGTCTCGTATCTCTCCATGATGTCCAAACAACTGTGAACTCGTCGCACATGCACTCTACTCGAGGTACGGTCCCATCCGTCTAGCCTCAACGGTCACGAATGCATGTGATGAAAGATGCAGAAAAAATATAGTATAACCAAGAAAAGAAAAGACAAAGTAGCCAGAGCGAAAGAAAATCAAGAGATGGAGAAAGGCTGAAAAACTCTGGCACGGTAATCCGAAAAATGCGTAAAGTATCAAAGCAATAAATGAAAGCAACGGTAAAATTTAAAAAGCAAGATCTTGAAAATCAAAAACGGTAATCACGCTCCCCGTAAGTGTATAAAAGAAAGAGCGGTGAAGTGTAAATCACCAAAAGCATTAAAGCAAACAAAACTCTCAGAAAAAACAGCACCACAACGTTCAAAACAAAACCCCACACGTCCAAAACAAGATGCCTGCTCCTTCATCAGTCTTCTTCGTCGAAGGTGCCAACCTTGGCAGAAGGAAACGTCTGGCATACAGCATGGTCAACGAACGTGCTGAAGAGCTACCGAACGAGCTCGGCAGAATGCCCCGACTGGTCTTCATCGACGAGGAAGAGGTGTTCTTCCTAGAGGACCATGGAACACTGAGGACCTCATACTACGGATCGACAAACTCCGTGATGTTCTTCATCTCCGAAAGGCTACAGGAGTTCAACCTGGAGTCCACTTGCCAAACTGTGGAGCAAGGTGCCTACTACCAGCTCTCGATGACAGCCCAGAACATGCCCAGAATGACTCGGTTACCTCCAACCTGGCCAAAGGCACGACTGCTGGTGTGGAACTGCAGAGGAGTTGCAAGGCATGCCCAAGAGTTCTTGCGTACCCTAAGGGGCTTGAAGAACCAATATAAGCCGAACATGGTTCTTCTGACGGAGACACAGTGGCAACCACGGGACGATCATGGTCTCATCCCACTCCGGTTCCCTCAAGCTAACCGGTTCGAGATTCCAGGTCAGGACGACAGAGGCGGCATGTGGTTCTCGTGGAGCGACAGAGTCACGGTCAACATCAACAGCGACCCAAACAGTTTTCGTGTCAACGTCGTTCCAAATCGTTAAATGTATTTTTATCTTTATAAAATATCAAATATCAATGTAATATTTTTCTTTGTAATATCAATATTATCAATATTAATGATATTTGTACTTTTGCTTATTTATGGCATCATTACCTCATATGTGTATGTTCTGCGACAGCTGGCGTCCCTCGACTGGATCCATAATGCACTAGCTAAATGATATAAAATAATAACAACTGGAGCGAACTATGCAAACAAGACAACAAACACACAAAGACTTCTCAACAAGACCTAAAGCCTGCTCCGCTACCAAAATGAAACGCCCCGACCCATATTTACCGTACACAGTAAACACGTGCCGGAACTGTGATGACCCAACCAATCAAACCCAGCATACAGTGTATAAAACATAAACCCTGGCTCAACAGCCTAAAAATATAAACAACAATATGGCCCTACGGCCCAACATCAATAACATCATAACCGGCCCAATGGCCTAACAACAATAATAAACAGCACAGCGGAAGACTTAACGACTCTCAAAGACACTGTATGCAACCCATGATGCAACTAATGGATCCGAGTCCTGATCAAGGGATGACGTCGCAGCCTGTCTGGAATGCAATATACCTGAACAGTAAATAACTCAACCTACGGGATGAAAGCCCGCAGGTGAGGGGTGAGTCCGAAGTGCCCACCGGGTAAAACCTAAAAGCAAATATGCATAAACAACAACCGTAAATTCCCAAGTCACATCACCAACATCTGACAAAGGTTCTCACGAACCTTAAATGACACACATGTGATTCTAGACACACTATTCTAATTTTATTATCAGGGCCCCTATCACAAGTTAAATGATGGCCGTCGCCTGGTAGTCAAGCTAGCTAGCCCGTGGACCCCGCCCTGATACCTCCACGTATAACTGGCACAGACAGGGAGCAGACCCCAAGCACACTCTCCCCCAGCGCCTAAATATAAATAACTGGTACAGACAGGGAGCAGACCCCAAGCACACTCTCCCCCAGCACCACAAAATAAGACTACCATCTGGCTGTTCCAACATTTAACTGTGACTTACTAGATGTCTAAGTGTATTCAATTTTATTATTTTCTTTTCCCTCGACTAGTTTCTACATTTCTATCGTCCAACCATTATCTCATTATCCCGAGCAGGCTCGCAGCCTCTCCGCTCGTCTGGATAATAATCAATACCAAACTGTCATCACATAATAGTACTCCCAGTACTCAACTCTCACAATTCTATTGTCAACAACAGCAAAAGTCTTACTTACATCCACAATTCCAACAGCAACAATAATATCAACAGCAACAATAATTCCAACAACATCAACGGCAACAATTATCAACCTAATTCATCACACAACAACCATACACAGCCACAAGGTTTCATACCATCAAATGTCACATATAGCAAGCAAACAGCAACTTGATATCACGGGATGTATATAAATATTTACTTAACCTCACCTTAGCCGATTATCAAATACGGAATCCTCAACAGGTTCCAAAGCCGGTTCCACAGGATCTGCTCGATATCGATTCCTATATAACAAATAACAAATGCACACATAAGATGCACATAATAGGTATGCTATGATGCCAATACTATGAAATTACCCATCCCGGTTACACATCTTTTATTTATTATTTTTTACCGAAAATAATTTACCGTTCGTATATCCGAATATAATTTCGGTACCATACTTCAACTAAAATTCTTTTCAAAATATATTTTCATAAAATAACTATAATTTTCCAAAATAATAATCATCATAATTTCCTGAAAAAGATAACTTACATATGTATATATATTTTCCAAAATATTATATTTTAATAACACTATTTACCATACTTTAATTACCAAATATTATTATATTAAGAAAACTATATTTCTAGAAAAACCAGTCATACGAAATTACTTCCTAAAAATAAATTCGTATTAATAAATATACCTATATGCTTTCTTTTCCAAATAACACTTACAATAATTATCCAAAATTTACCCATTATTTCCTTCCCAGAAATTATTATTTACTAAGTATATATATTCCCAAATTATTTATTTTCCCAAAAATTATTTCCTTTTCAAAATTATATAGTCTTTTTATAAATTCCCAGATTTTTTTATTATTATTATTATTATTATTTTTTTTCTTTTATTTCTGGACTGGGCCAAGTCCAAGCCCAACCCAAGGCCCAAGCTAAAGCCCAGGCGCGCACAGGACCAGCCCAGACCCATCTGACCAAGCCCACAGAATTAACAACCCAACAAACACAGCCCATAAACCCAAGTCCACTACCAAATATTCAACCCAAACCCAACAGCCAAGCCCAAGATCCAAAAGCATTCGACCTGGGTCAACCCGCGACCCAAATGTCACACACCCGGGTCACCATCTACCTCGGCTCACCTTTGAGCTGCAGGTGTCGGCGACGGCGACACGGGACGGGCGACAGAAACAAGACGCGGTCGGCTGCTGATGCAGGTGCTGGAGGCGTCGACGGCAGGTTGTCCATGCGGTTGCAGTGGCGGCTGGGTGGCGTTCGTCGGCGACGGGCAGAGGGGAGAGGAAATGGGCCCGATGGCGGCGGGTGCAGCGGGGAAAAAAGGAAGGGGAGAAGATGGTGGCGGCGTGACTCGACTTCGTCGGGCTTGGTTCGCTCGGCGATGGCGGCGGTGGCTTCGCATCCAGCAGCAACGGCCAGAGGAGATGCGTCGTCGGGGGAGGCCGCTTGGGGTTGCAGGCGGCGCGGGCTGAGAGGGGAGGGTAGAAGAGACGGTGTCGTGTGGCGTGTAGGCTTGATGGAGGCGCGTGTGAGGACGGTGGCAGGGAAGGGAAGGGGAGAAAGGAAGAGGAAAATGGGGGAAATGGCGTGTGAGTCGGGTAGAGGAGAGGAGAAAAATGAAGAAGAGAAAAGGAAGGGACAAAGGAAAAATAGAAGAAAAATGGGGAAGGGAACAAGTATTCACGGGGAAACAAGGAAAAGAAAAGAGAGTGGGCCGGCTGTCACGGGTGAAGGCAGGAAGACGACGGGAAGAAGAGAAGAAAAGGGAAAGAAGAAAAAGAAAGAAAAAGAGAAAAAGAAAAAAAAGAAAAGGAAGAGGGGCGGGGGCAAAACCGTAATTTCCCGTCCCGAGTCTAAAAATGTGACTTGGGCTCGAAAAATCCGATTAATCCTTCTGAGCATCGACCAACTCTCGGAACTGGAAACCGAGGATCGGTTAGTTAGGAAGATACCCCCGAGCGCGGGAAAACCCTCGGTTTCGAAAAACGACTCCCGATTTAATTTGAATTAATTACCCAAGATTAATTCAACAGTAAATCACGGTAAAACGACTTTTACAGTCCCAGTAAAAATCAAAATTTTTACCCGGGCTGTTACATCAATCCTCGTAATTAATTGTTTGAATTTGATTCTCTCTTTTGAATCCAAATGGGAGATTTCGAGGACTATTTTAGTGAGACACTTGACTGTTGGTTTCTTCACAGACCGACTCTACTCAAGTTCGGTTAATTTCCAGTTATGAAACAAGCCTAATTTGACTAAGCAATTAGGGCATGGAAAGATTGCAGTCTACGAGATTTTTGCTGAGCGGGTATGGCTTGAGATTTTTGCTCAACAAGATACTTTCTGCACGGACACTACACTTGGCTTCTCTTTAAAAAATAAAATAAAAGCTGAACAACAAATATTAAAAAATGAAAATACTATTATACATAAGTAAGCAAGCGAAAAAAATGTATAAATACTTAAAGTTTATAAAAATTTTAAAAAATTATGTTTGAGTAATACAAGAAAGAAAGTAAATTGAAAAATTTTTATATGAAAAATGAAGAGAAAATTAATGAAATGAAAACAACAATTTATTAATATCTTATGCATTATGGGATCCCAAATGTATATATTAATTTTTTAACACTACTTATTAATACGTATATTTTATTTATTAGGTTCAAAAATGATAACTAACTATGTTATGTATGGAGTAAATGGGTACATTGTTTATGGACCATTACAAAAACTTACTTACTAAGTTCGAAAATCGAAATTAATAACAAATATATAATGCAACCCAATGCATTGGATTTGGTCATCATATTGTTTTTACACAATAAAATCCAAATCTAGTTATGAATACATATATTTTATTATTAGGTTTAGAAATTAAAATTAAAATATTAAATTTGTACAATTTATATAGACTATTTAAAAAATGACACGTGGATTCCCTATTATTTTAGAAATCAATGCACTATAATCAAACATGTCATTCGATAAGTCCTAATAAATAGGTTTTGTAAAAAGTAAAGATACTTTGTTATGATTTGGGTGTTCCTGAAAAGCTAAGAAGGAGGTCTATAACTTTGCTATTGAGCCCATAAGTTAATTCTGTCATATTTTTTGATATTTTTTGCGGTTAAAGTCGACTGACAGATTATATCCAAAAGCTATGGTAACTGTTACAATCTTTTCTCGATTTTGAATCTTGTTAATCGTTGTTTGTTGATGACGAATTGATGCTATAATGATACTGAGATGTTTGCTATGGATTTGATGACTTGATCTGTGATGATTGAGTTGTTAGAACTACGTGAATTTGACCCCGATCACATGGGGACGTGGGTAGTCTCAAGTTGCCAATGGGATGCAAGCCAAATTGTGTGTTTCATTTTTATTTTTTTGGTGTGATGTCGTTGATGAGTTGCTTTGATGTTGATGTTGTGTTGTGTTGTGATGCTTTGTAAGAACTACATGAGCTTTGAACCCTGTCGCCGAGGTATTTAAGCCGATTCTAGTGGTGGAATCTCAAGCTCAATAATATTTTTATTTTCTATTTTGTCTTTGATTTTGTTGTTTTGCTGTTGCTGTAATTTTATTTCCACACTTGCAAACTTGCACCAAGACATACTTTGATCATCAATTGTACAATATTTCATCCCAAACAAATATGGGTGGCTAACACCTTCTCATCTGTGTCGAAGTTCCAAATCCAACATCTCTGGTTCGTTATGACTTGTTGCCTCAAGAAGTTGTTGACGCCTACGGAAGGATTGCCCTGAATTTTGCCTGCAATAAAATTCGGGTAGCGACTCCTTTGATGTTAGATGTTGGTTAATAAGAAGGTGTAAGAGTAAGGTAAGGGGCCAATTAATTTTTGGTCAGGTCCTCACAGTTGGCAACTCTACTGGGAATATAGAGAGTTTAAGAAATCTTATACAATTGTTGTATTGATGTATGCCTTTTTGTTTATCATATGTGTGCCTTGCATTTATTTGTGTGAAGCTTCTACCTTAAAAGGGTAAGGAGATCCAAGTCCATTACATACCATCCTACGGGGTTGATATCTTTAGTGAACCTATTTCTCGTTGCTTGGCGATGATAGGGAATAATAGGCCCTCGACCTCACGTGACGTCCTACGTCATATATAGGATAGGCCAAGTTGTCCCTTAGCGGTGGTCATTTGGTCTTCAACCAGCCACATACCCTGAGCATCTTATGCATAATGAATCAATACATAGTACGTGTACTTTTTGTGATTACTATTGTGGATTCGAGTGTGTAAATAGAATGCCTTTGTTTCGATTAACCCAAAACCCAAAAAAAAAATTAGAAAAGAGTATAGCCAAAAAAAATTCGTTGGACTTAACCCAACCTCAACTCGGGCAAGTCCAAACCACTGGAGAAGAGATTTATTTTAGAGCAACAAGACTCCCTAAAATAGTACTAGCAAAGGCAGCCACCACATAGTTTCATAATTGCAAAATTGGAACTCTTGGATTAAAGGCAACTCCCTTGCCTACAAAAATTAACTCATTGCGCCATCGCCAAAATAACTAGCAAGAGAAACCAAACCATAGCCGCCATGGAACAGTATTGAAAACAAAGGAAGTAGAAGAGAGATTAAGTTGAATCCATAAATGGGGGCACATTACCGTGAACAAAATAGGAGGTAATGCATTGCACAAAGAGATCAAAAAATTCTTTGTCAAGGGGCAATCCCGTAAGACATGAAGAACAGTCTCTTCTTGGTATTGCACTTAGCACAGCCCGCATGTGGCACCATTTGCCTCCAAAAGTGGCGAGCATTTGTCAACAAAAAGTCATGACCACTAGCTAGAGGAAAATACGAATGCATTGTGGCCCACGTCACTTCCAAATCAGCAGTTAGCAAGCACTGGGATCCCGCCCTATATCTGTCAGGAGAGAATGATAAGCTGACCGGGTACTAAAGTGATCAATGGTAGTATATTTCCCAAAGACCACGTGAGGACCAGCATCGGGGTGAGGGGGAAAGATACTGGAAATTTGCAAACACACTCCGATAGGTAGCCAAGACTAGAACAAAGTCCAGTTCCAAGTTCCATATGAAGTCACAAACTCAGCCAGAACATCATTTAAATTAGCAACTAAAACATCACTTATAGCCACCGCAATGTGAACACCCAAATTTGACCTATGATTTTTCTACTAAAATTGGATTTTAGACATACTTGGACTTAAGATTAATGAGATGATTTGATCTTAGGAATGAAACATGTCAAGAATTGAATTTAGTAGAAATAATGTATTTCAGCAATTTGGACATTTATGAATTTAGACCTAGAATTAATGGGATGATTTAATCTTAGGTTAAAATATATATTTAGGGTTATTTATGCTGAAATATGTTTTATTTCATTTACTAGGGCCTTTTATTTATTTTTGACCCAATTATATTAAGATAATTTATTTTTGGGTTAAAGGGCCCAAGTTGATGAAATGAGCATTCTCCAGAGTTTAATGAGCCCACTAAAACATTTCTTGCAGGTTAATTTGGCTCTGATTTTCGTGGAGAATTATAATTAAATCATCTTTAATTAGATTTTGTGTTTTTGGTATGGTTGTGCTTAGAATGGGTGTTAATGTGTAATCGTTTGATTATGGAATGATTTGGGGGAGTGATGATCAAGTAATTGAGTGATTCTGGTCAGTTTAGGGGTTGATTACGCGGAAAGATCAAATCAGAGCTGAATTAGGGGGATTGGGGGGAAAATAGAAAGAACGAGTGGCATGTGTGTTGGCCCAAAAATGGCTAAGAAGGGGAGGGGGTGGTGGGTGTTGAATTAGCTTTTCCTCTTTTTTCGGTTTTCTGAGATTTGGCTTGATACAGAAGCCAAATGTGAAACTTAAATGAAATGCGAAATATAAAGGAAGGAAAGCAAAGGACACAAGCAATTTATAGTGGTTCCCCACCCAGGAGTACATCCACTACCTTATGGTCCCTCCTTTAGGATTTCTGAACTATCCACTAATTTGGATTTTACAGGCGAGCCAAATAGCCTATGGTACACAAGTTTTTGTGGGCTAAACTTGCTAAACCTAACCCAAAGCTGAACCTAGCTTTGTCTACCCATCAAGATTATCCCCTAATCCTGCTGATTACAACCTTTCCCAAGGCAAAGCTTCAAGAGTGACTCACTCAAGAAGTTACAAAAATTAAGCACAAGAATATCTCTCAATGTAAGCTCTTTTCTCAACTTAGAATCTCTTGAATGGCTAGGTTGAGTTGCGAGTAGGCTTTCAGGTGGCACACGAGTTGACTTCATGCTTCATTAGATAAACTGTTCACGAGATGAGCCAAAACTGGATATTCCTTGGGCATAAATTATCTCTCTTCAAAAATATCTCAAAAAATGGTAAGTATGGACCACCAGATCTTCCAGAGCTAAGAGAGGATGTGAGGACCACTTTTCTGAACTCATTCTGACCCTTAGAGAGCAAGCATAACGGTTAGTGCAGTTGGTTTAATGTCAACCACTTTCTTGGACCACTTGCTGCGACTTTTGGGACCACAGCCCTAACTGCCCGGAAAGAGACCTTTTGGTCGAAGCGATGAAGCCAGATGTTCCAGCGGTGAAGCCAAATGTTTTTGGATTGGAATGAAGTGTTTTTTCATCCTTGTATTAGACCTCAAAGTTGGAAGTCATCCCTCTATTAGATTTCGGCTTGTTTTCATCCCTCTATTTGTGAATTTTGTCTTATTTTCATCATTGTATTCGCCTTTTTGGCCTATTTAGAGGGATGAAAACAAGCCAAAACCCGTGGACAAAGGGATGAAAACAGACCAAAACCAATACAAGGATGATTTTCAACTTTATGGTCTAACACAAGGATGAAAAAAGGCTTTAATCCTTTTTGGATTTGGTTTCTGCGAGAAACCAAATTTTTCAGCCAATACTAAAAACACACAAGGCTTTCCAAAATGTTTGTTAATCATCAAAATAATATAATAAGCATTGAATAATCATCATAAATATGCTAAACACGATTATTATTAATTAATTACTTAATTAAGCCCTTAATCACATGTTTAGGCTAACAATCTCTCCCTTTTTTATGATGACAAACATGTTGTCAATTTTGCTATGAACAGTGGTTAAAATAAGATAGCCAAATAAATAACACTCCCCTTGTTTCATAGGCATAATCCCAAAAATTATAACGCATTCATTTGGCTTATTCAACCAGCCAAATACTCCCCCTACGTTTGCGCATAGTGTATTTAAAAATTTTGCTAAAGGCTTTTTGCCAGTAGCTCCCCCTACATATAAGCATAGTATATATGTGATTTTATTCCCAAAATTTTCACATATATATCAAAAGTATCATTTGGCTTTTTTCATGGAGCCAAATCTTTCCCTGCATTATAAGCGCAAATATCATAGTAATTTTCATTTTACTGAGCCAAACATAATTTCCTGCATAAGACAATAATCGCAAGGTATACCGCAGCAGTATCAATAACAACAACAACATATTTGGCTGGTTCACCGATCCAAATATTGTTCCCTACATAAAAAGATTTTTCACAGGAGATATAGCGTAGCAGGAACATACATTCCATACATTCACAACATATCATACTCCCCCTTTTTTCATCAGCAAAAGATAATACTTATAAAACCCAGGGCGGATAATAGATAATACCAAATCCAAAGATAAATATCCAAAAGCATAAGAAACCAAATATCCAAGCACAAACGAAATATTCAAGTGATACGAACCATAGGTAGAATAGTTATAAAAAGTACTTGGCTAAATGCAAATGAGGAATGCAATGCATGACCTAGGAGAATCAGATATATGGAGCATCAATCTTCATCAGAGTAATCTTGAGGCATAGCAGCAATGATTTGGTCAAGTTTCTCAAGTGTCTTGGTCTGGAACTTCTTCATTTGGCCCCTCATGGAACCAAGTTCTTCCTTCAGCTTACTGATCTTATCCTTTATTCTAGTAACCAGAACATTCAGCTCCTCAAGCCTGTGTTCTTTTCCGACACCAGATTTGGTCACAGAGTATTCTCCTTCTGGATTTGGCTTGATAGACATTTTGACCAAAGTATCAGTATTGATTTCCTTGAGCCTAATCAACTTATCCTCAGCAGTGGGCTTAATCTTCAATTGTTTAGCCAGCAAGGTAATGAGTGAACTATGAGAGTGTTCCTTGTAGATCCCCATGTGATGGAGGATAAGAGTTCCAAAGAAGATAGAAGATTTCTCAATAAGACACGCAATGATCCATTGATCAAGTTTCTTGATCATTGTGCGAGAATTCTTCCAAGGCATGATGACCCTAGTAAGAGTGTACATCAGAGCTCTCTCTCTTGGCTTCAAGGCATTGTAGTTACCAGATTTGGTACTTCCAAAGAGAAGCATATTCTGCTTGGAGTGATAAGGAGTCTTCGGAATGTTGATTGGAATTCTATAAGCAGAATCATAGAACCTTATCTTGCCCGGCTTCATCTTCAACAAGTCACAAATCATCTCGGCTGTCACTATAATCTTCTTCCCTTTGATCTTTGTCTTGATGCAAGTGAGCAGACCATTATTTCCATACTCTATAGTTTTGTTGTCATAGAAGTCCTTCATTAAAGCTTTATACCCTTGTTCCTTCAATGTGACCAGAGTGGTGAGCTTAGCATCCTTCAACAGTTTTGCTACACCGATTCCCTCAAAGTCACTTAGAACCATAGTGTAAGTGGGGGTATGGGTGAAGTACTTCTTCTTAGCTTTCTTGCTGGATCCAGATTTGGTTAGAGCCTTGATTTTCTTTTTGGCTGGAGTTGGAGTAACCTCTTCTTCCTTTTCAGATTCTTCCTCAACCTCTGCCTCGTTGTCATCATCTTCTTCCTTGTCTTCCTCATCACCATCCTTACCACCATCATCATGGTCATCTACTTTGTCAGACACATCATCAGATCCTTCCTTGTCTGATCCGCTTTCATTTTCTGGTTCATCATCAGACTTCTGTGCCTTGTCGCTCTCATTTGGTTCCTGGTCACTGTGATTTGGCTCATCATCGGCCAAATCATCATCTCACTTCTCATTGTCTTCATCACTCCTCTTTCTCTTTCTGGAGATCTTGTCATCATCAGCAACAGGTGAATTCTCACTTTTATCATCATCAGAATCAACTTCAACAATTTTCTTTCCAAGCATCTTTCCTCCTCTTCCAAACACAGTTTGAGCACATGTGCTTGGTCTGACAAGCCGAGCTCTTGCAGTTTGAGTAGTTGGAGTCTCAGGTAAGTGCTTTGGTAGTTTTGGTCTGGGTGCATCAGATTTGGTTTTTGAGCTCTCAACCTCTTTCTCTGCTTCAGTTTTTGGAACAGCTTTTTCAGCATCAGATTTGGCCTCTGGTTGAGCCAAATCTCCTTCTGGCAGCACATTCTCATCCATCTCTTCAAGAAGTAGGCTTTGACTTTCAACAATCACTTCTTTTGCCTCGTGAGCCACTTCTTTTTTAATCTCTGCCGCATGAACCAAATCCTTCTTGGCTTCAACATCATCTTCTAAGATTGGAATCCCGAGAGGGATTTCATCTGCTTTCTATGTGCTCTTCTCAATAGCTTCTTCCATCTTCGGATCTTTAGACCTGGTTTCATCATCAGCCAGACTCCTTTTTACAAGGCTTGTAGATTTGGCTCGCACCGCAGCCAAATCAGAATCTTTATTCAGATTATCGATAACTCCCCTAAGTTGCTTAATCTTCTCACCATAAAACTCCTCAGCATCTACTTCCGGAGGTGGCACGAATGATCTCACAAATTCAGATAGCACATCGTTCTTGGTTTTTGAAGAACCAGAACCCTCACTAACAGATCTAGATTTTGCCAAAGACTTAATCTTTGCACTAGATTCAGCCCCTTTCTCAATACTCATAACAACACTATCAACAGAAATATTTCCAGCATTCGATTTTGTTTCTAGGCATCATAACGTGGTTTTCTCAACAACATAAACCTCCCCAGAGCTTGAAACACGAACACTAAAAGGAGCAGAGGTCATAACCCCAGTTTCAAGAGTATTACCCGGTGTTATTCCTTCAAGATTGAATTCATGAGCTTTGGAATTAGACCCTTCCTTTGGAGGCACCATGGCTTCTTTGTGTAGTGCAGACTCGGATTGTGGACCAAGCTTGAGCTTGTTGATTTGAGAAACAGTCTCTCTTTTTGGTGAAGTGAGTTCATGGTTTGCACTTGCTTCTGGCTCTTTCTCCTTTCTCTTTTCCAGCGTTGAAGACTTCTTGAATATAAGTTTCGCTGCAGCAATCTTAGTTCTTCCTTTAGGAGGTGCCAGCGGTTTTGGTGGTTTTTGTTTTGTGGGGCTTTGTCTCAAGGCTTTTCCTTTACCCGTGTTTGTCTTCATGATGGAGAGAATTTTTAGGATTTATGAGTTAATGTGTTTTAATGGGAAACTGAAAGTGGAAGTTAAAAAGGAAGTGGATAATAGTGGAGAGAGGTAGTCACGGATTTTGTGGAGGAGAAGAAACCGGCCACTTCCATTTAATGAACACCTTCCTTTTTGCAGCCTTTTCTCTTTGTGTCAGGCGCAGGACAGAACATAACCGTTGTGCCAGAAACTCCCCATTTTGACCTTGCTTTTTCTCTTTCTTCTTTAACTGCCGCTTATGGACCGCTGGACAATGGGTTTTGGCTCATGCTTGAGCCAATTCTAGCAGCTCTTTCTTTTTTATGCTCTTGATGATTTGATTACAGTCATGACTTGTCGTCATATGCTCGTATGCCTAGTGCATGTGTGAATGTGTGATGAATGAATATATTCTAAGTGCATATGTGTGCAATATGTTATGATATGCATGAACATATAAAAAACCAAATGTGGAACCAAATCAGAATACTTATGATATATTGTAAATACCAAGCTCGAGTCTGATTTTGGTGAACTGATCTTCCTTCAATGGTTTGGTAAAGATGCCAGTCAGTTCATTTTCAGTTCTCACAAACTCAATAGCCACATCCTTCTTCAACACATGGTCTCGAATAAAATGGTGTCTCACTTCATTGTGTTTGGTTCGAGAGTGTTGCACCGGATTCTTAGTTAGATTGATGGCACTTGAGCTGTCATAAAAGATAGGAACACACTTGAAAGTTAGCCCACGGTAGGGGCAGTACTCTACTGTCACAGATTAATCCTGCGAGCGCACAGGGTAGTTATAGTACTCTATCAAGGTCGTATCCAAAGGGACTGGGATGAGTCTGTTACTCCTTACCTAAGACAAATTAGGCTTGAAACAATTAAACAAAAACGGATTATGGGGTGAGTGCCAATCGGAAATCGAATAAAGCAAGAGAATAAAAGTAATAGCAGTGTTGAAGTAGGTGAAAATCAGGTTTGGTGAAATCATAGGCATCCAAGGATTTACATGTCTCGCCTTTATGCTCTAAATTGCTCAACAACATCATCACAGATTGGGCCTGTGTGACGCCCTGTGTTTAATAAGATGTCTTGCAGGGGCTCCTAACCTAAGGTACTACCAACGGCTTTCGATCTTATTGATAGTTCTCTAAGCTTCCATCTACCCCCTGTCACTAGAGTAGACATCCACTTAGAGATGAAGTTGGTGTTGGTGCTAATTACCCACAGTCTCTCCCTATCTTCTTTCGAACGGCTAGGGAGTGTAGGTTGATTGTTGTTGGTCAAGCTCACTTGGCTTCTCCTTTCGGTCCCTCACCAAGCTGCTACTAGATTTAAGATAGACTGCTCAATAATCAATCAAGAATCAGATTAAAAGTGGTGTCATTTTCTTGACTATGCTACAACAAGCTGAGAGAGTGCTGAGTCCGTGACAGAGCCTGTCGAGAACACAAGGTCAATTACACAGATTGGTTCTTGCAGGCGCTCTCAACCTATACTGAACCCATTTGTTTTCACTTACAGGTTCCTCCCAAAATTCTCACTCATCCTAATGCTTTCGCATCGGTCAAACTAAGGGGATTAAGAATTGGTATTGAGGCTAATTCCTCAATTAGTTCTTAATTTGTTTCGAAACTAAGAGCTACGGGTTGGTTGTTGTTGTTCCAGCAACTATGGTTTTTCCTTTCGGTCCTTCACCTAGCTACCTATAATCATGTATGGGTTTGATCAAGACTCAAACATAGAGCGAGTTTGCAACAACCAAACAAGAAAAACAGGCTAAGAACATACGAAGAGCAATTCATTGCACTAAAAACAAAGACATGCTTCACCCCTTCAACCTAAGAGGGGTTGTTTTAGTTCATAATCAAGGTTACAGAAACAAAAGAAATTAAAGGTAGTATAATGTTTGAAACAATTCTAGAGGTTAAGGACAACACCAGTTCTGCCTAGAAAAGGCTGCAGAATCGTGTTTCCCCTTGAACCCTTTGTTCCAAGAACTTCTGCAAGTTATGGGTGTTGATCGAGGGTTCAGTTCGATATGTGTTCTTCCTTTCTCCTTCTCTTTTATGGTGCAGATTCCTCTCCTCTCTTATCTCCCACGTGCTAGAAGGTATGGCAGATGGGCAAGTTGAGCTTCGGTTGCCCATCTTGCTCCTCGAGGTAAGGCAACTTGGGAGGTGTGCCGAATGGGTGAAATCGGCAAATCTGCATATTTTAGAAGACTTAAGGGGGAGGATAATGGTTCTTTAATCATTAAATTCTTCGAGTGTGATGATTATCCCTCTGTTCCATGCATAGAGTCTTCTGAGTCGCTCAGGTCATGATTGAAGAGTTGAAGGTTTTACAAGTGGTGAAGCTTTGCAAGTGGCTGAGTTTAATATTCTTTTCTTCGCTTTCTGGTCATCTGCAGATTCCACAGGCTGAGCCTGTGCTGGGCCTGTGCCTGAGGCTGTGAGCGATCTCTTCCCATTTTTCTGTGCAATTGAATTCAACCCTTTTTGAGATTGATGGAGTGGCGTGATGGCTTCGCGGATCAATGAAAAGATGGTGAAATCCAGTAGATAACTTGTGATTGGAGGGGGATTCGTGGCCTTTCACTGATTTTGCAATGAACAACAGGCTGTCAAATAGGCTCATGCTGTGCCAGAGGCTATTTCGTCGAATTCTCCAATAAAATCTCCAAAATTCTTCAAAATGCACCTGGAATCACTAATTGTACAGTAAGGGATGAGATTTAAGGGAATGTGATGAAATAATGCAAAGTAAGGCATATAGTCATGATAAATAGAGAGAAAATATATCTAAAATCTTACCTAAAACTATGCATATTTCATGTGCATCAAAATACCCCAAACTGAAGATTTTACTTGTCCTCAAGCAAACAGAAGAGAAAAGAAGACATGAATTTGAAAGTAAGTAAAGACAATTTCAAAGCATTAAATTTTCACTAGGTTTCTCCCTTATGATGTCCCAATTCAAGCATCCTCTTATTCTTCTTCAAAACTACAATCAATTCTAACCGAATTCCTTTTCATTAGTTTTTATCATAAAAATTACAGGAAGAATTTCGCAACTGGCCTCCATTCCTTCCGTCGTTCGAGAGATTTAGTTAAAGATTGAAAAGTGAAAAACAATACCTCATATGCGGACCCATAACCTCTTGTCTCCACTCATATGCATAAGTCACCAAGCAGGATCACTAGGACTTTATCCGTGTTGTATTGAGGCTGGGTGAGGGTTGTTAAAGGAAGGTAGATGGTTTTTTCAAAGGTCGATGGCTTGTGAACTCGTTTTTTTGTTTTTGTTCGTGAACAGCATTAAATAGTGTAGAGGCTATTTAACCTTGAATTTTCTGCGGTCTCACGCTATTCAGTAACTGTGTTCCAATACTTCAGCCACTCTTGATATAGCCACTGGCTCCAATAGATGGATTGGATTTGTGTTCCTTGGTGGAGTATAATTTTCCAGATGTTGCCCTTGTCCTTTCTCCCTTTTTTTATTTTTGTTTTTCTTTTCTTTTTTTCTTCTTCCCATATGTTTTTCATTTTCTTTCTTTTCAAGGGGAGGATGGAGTTCGTGCATCTGGTGGCATTCTGATTTTTGTACCGGCTGAGTATGGGTCATCTCTTTTCCTAATCTTGATCGAATCTTGCTCGCAGGCTCATCGACGGGGAGAGGCTGTTTGAAGGAGTTTGTGCCCTTAGACACTGTTGGCACCTGCTTATGGGTGCAAATAGTTGAGGGTGGATTGTGCAGGGTAATTGAATGAAATAGAGGCCATCTTGATTGGCTCAAAAAGGGGGCTGCAAGGGTTTGATGAGTGGGATGTAGGATGGTGTAGTATGTAGGTGTGCCAAAAATGGCCTAGATCCTTTCCTTGTTTGTGGACTCTGCATAAAATTTCGCCTTGACAAGGGTAAGGGCTGTTCTAAGGCAAACAGGCTGAGCCTGTTTGTTTAGAAAAATTCTTTAACATAGTCCTTCTTTCGACAGAATTCATGGAATGCAATAGCTCGATTATTCCTGTTCTGTTTGTTTTGGAAAAAAATAAGACAAGTCATGAGATTAAAATCTGGGCAGAGTTAAATAGAACAAGAGAGAGTGCATAATTATAAGAGGAGGCTGCACAATGGGAGAAACAAAGTGTAAATAGATAAAAATTGAAATTGCATTACACAAACACTGGAAAGTGCATAGTATATTTGCACCCTAAAATATCCCAAACTGAAAAATTTGCAGTGTCCTCACTGCAGAAACAAAACAAAAATAGGGTGCAAAAACAAGAAAATCACACAAATAAAAGAAACATACTGCCGAAAGACAAAGGACAAAAACTTTAGTCTAAGCTATATGGACACAAAAATACCCCAAACTGAAAGTCAAGCTACGTGTAGTGGAGTTGAGTTATCTTGACTTGGTTATAAGGTGCTGCAGGATCGGGAGAAAGTTAGTTCCTGGACCTTTTCTTTCCGGATGGTGGCAGTGGTGGAGCTTGCGGTGCCCTGGTTAGTGCCCTTGCTATATTGAGGAGATTCATGAGGTTTTTGGTCAATTGGACTTGCTGGCTCGTGTATTGGTTGTGAAATTCTCTCATGACACGGGCCTGTGTCTCCCCATTCCTCCTTAGTTCTACGATGCCCCAAGTTATACAGTTGCGCATTTCACCCATTGTGCTTATGAGGCAGATTTCTTGGGTGAAAATGCTCTTCTGGAGGCGCTGGTGTCGTTCTCCTTAAGCATTGAGTGTCTCCTGAAGGCAGTTGTGGTTTGTAGGATTGGAACGATCTGTTGACCAATCCAATCCTGCATTTGCTCCAGGATATCCAGCAATTGGTCCCGGGTAACAGCCTGGGCCTGTGCCTGAGGCTGTGGGGCGGCTGGAGGTGCTCCTTCTGGCTGCTACTGGCCTTGGTTATCGTGGGCTTGTGCCTGAGGCTGTGTCTCGGCATGTGCTGCATTTACTCCTACAACCTGTTCCTCAGGCGGTTCCTCTGGAGCTTCTTCCTCAACCTATTCCTCAGGCAGTGGTGCGGAAAGGTTGAGGCGGTTGAGAATGGTGCCGTCGATCCAAACCATTCCTTCAACCTCCTGGAATTGATTGAGAGGGATGCCAAAGTGTCGTGCCAGTGTTGTGATTATCCCCGTGCCTGGAAGGTATTGTGCCTGACGCTGTGTGTAGAAGCGGCAGAGAATGAAGCATCCTGTATTGAGGGGTTGTCTGTGAACCTTGCAATACAGAATAAAAAGCTCCTCGGTTTGCACTGTCAAGCGGCTCCGGTTCCGGTCATAAATGTTATGTGCCAGGAAGTGCTGAATGATTCTGAGGCTACGATGTTGGAAAGATGTGGCACTGCTGGAGGAGGAGTTGTACCCCGGTGTGTTGGAAATCTCCCTCCAGAATGTTTCGGTGTCAAAGTTGCCAGGCCTCTCTCGGTGTCCCTCGTTGCTCAGCCCAAAAATGGCGTTGAACTAGGTGACTGTGAGTACCCTGTTCTCGTTGTCCAACCTGAAGCGGGCGATGCCATCCAGGAGTGGTGTGGGCGGTTGGTAGGAGAGGGAAGAGAAGAACTCACGGGTGAGGTCCTCATAAGTTTCCTCTCCCAGTGTGGCAAAGTTCAACCCCCAATGGGTCGAAGCAACTGCCTGATGCTATTGCGAAGGCCGATGTGGTGGAGGGCGTTCATGTCGAGCCATCTGCTAATAAGCACAATCTGAGATTGTGCTGGTATCCATGCCCTCCTATGGTCTGCACTTACTGCCCAGAAAACAAATGGTTGGATGTCGGCCTCTTGTCCGGCTTGTTCATCTTCCTGTTGCTCTGCTTCTTCCTCCTCGCTCTCCCTCTGTTCCTCGTCTTCCTTTTCTGCGCGAGGGGGTGGGGTCCTGGGTTCCCAGGGGCGACCGTGGTTGCGTTTGGATCGTCCATCGTGTGTTGGTATGAGGGTGGGTGTTGAGGGGCTGGCCGTGGCGGCGGTTTTGTATTTAGAGGTAGTGCAGCAGGTGTGTGGGCGTTTGGTCGGGCGGGTGGGGGTTGTGGTGAGGTTAGTGGTTGCTGTGAGGGTAACGGTGGATGATTCTTGGGGTGGATCCACCGTCATGTCAATTATTTCGGATTCGAGGACGGTGGTGTGCTTTTTGGGGCGCACTTTAGCGGTGGTGGTGGTTTCGGTTTCTGGAGGGGTGTCTAGTTTTAGGTCAATCCTGCCGCCAGGGGTAGTGAGTTGGGTACGAGGGCGGCGGGTGTAATGGGTGAGTGGGGTAGTTCGTATGGTGGATGGTGTGGTTTGAGAGGTGTCGGGTATGGTGGTTGTGGGTTCTGTGGTTGGTGCAGGCAGGGCAAGTAGGGGTGGGGGTAGGGTGCCTTGTGGTGGGTAAAAGCGAGCGAACTCGCTTATTAGGACTTGGAGGGGAGGCAGGTCTTGGTGTAGTTGCAGTGGTGGGGAGTTGATGGGCAGGTTGCGGTGGATGAATTGGAAAAGGGGGCGGGTGATGGTGTAAGTTCTAGTGGGGTTGAGGGGTGGGAGATTAGGGTTAGTTTTGTTGGAGGGGGAAGTGTAAGTATTTGGTTCATGCAATTGACAATCAAAAGCACAAAAATACAACATGTATGCGCAGCGGAAATACCGGATACACATGGAGGATCCATGTGAAGAGAGCTAAACCGAATAACAATTTTTCATACCTGTAACGGTTGAAGCCTTTCACCCAACTGTAGAACCGAATCAGCTAGAGCCAGACAAAAGCCTCGCCCCTCTACGGTATCCACACAAACCGCTGTAACCGGTTGAAGAACGTCTCACGACTTCAACCCGAGCTCTCCCGAACTGGTGTGCTAGCAACAGGTTTCCGGGAGCTTTTGTGTGTAGTGTTTTCTCCCAATTTTTCAGACCACTCAAGAACACTTCTCAAGCTCTGAAAAATCTCTCAAGAACAAGTGTGTGTAAGGAAGAAGATGAGCAATAGTGATCTAATCACTCAACCCTCAAAGGCATAATGCATTAGTGAAGTTAATGGCCAACATGGTGGTCCACTAAGCAACTTGATTATGTCTCCACATAATCATGTTTCCCACTAAGCATTATCAACACAACTCAGCATGTCTTCGTTCAAAAATCTGACATTTAGTGAACCAAACCAGCCCAAAAACGACCCTGGTCCAACCGTGGTCCAACCACACCTTGGTTTAACCATGGTCCAACCACAGTTCAACCACCTGCTCGAATCAACGGCTGTATGTGTGTGACCCTGTAGGCACTTGTACGTTCGGCAATAATCGTAAAATCTTATTTTACAATTATAAGCAAAGAGCGGCGTCTAGCAACACATCATTGCCACCCGAACGACAAGATCAATTCTGATTCCACGTGCCTCGGAACATGTCATCGTCCCTTCGTCCCATTATCAAGATTAAACACGAGACATGGAATATGTCAATCTCGCATATGTTTAATCTCGGTTTCTTGATCCTCGAGTTAACCGGTAAAACGGATACCAATGATATCATATATCATTATCCGAGCATGGCCATGCATTTACGGTTCAACTCTATCAAGAAACACTCCGATAATATACCTGTTATATGGGTTGGACGAATCCCCTCTGGATCATACAAAACCCACTACACACTCATCATATACCCAATGATTACCCTTACGTCTATCCAGTTACGGATGACCAGGAATAATATCAAAGCATATGACTCACATGTTGGGAACCTTGATGATCACAGGTCTAAGGACAATACATTATAAGAACCGCTATCGACAAAACATATAACGTTCCATGTAGCGTTCTTATGTGGGTCGGTCCAGTCCACAAGTTCTCTAACTTGTACCCGTATGTAGAATTCATATCACATATGCAATTCTCAACATACGCTAGTCTTAATTTATTATTACAACCCATCCATAATAATAATCGACTAGGGACAATTTAAGAATATGAAATATTCTAGGGTTATAAGTATGTGCAAGCGTTTATCTCATAAATGATACTTATTGGAATAACCTTAATGCGTATACATGACTACAAATAATCATCCATGATTGGCTTTTGGGCATATTACACTAACAAGAAGAGGGTGGTGTTGTGGGTGGTGTGTTTTTTTTGCCGCCGACCATGATGATGAAGGGAGGAATTATGGTGTTTAGGGTTTGCAGCAGCAAGTAGGGGAGAGGGAGAAGATGAAGTGAAGAAAGTGATGACTAGGTTTTCTTTTTAAAGCTGATGAATAGGTGCAACAATTGGTGAAGCGGTGGATAAACGAAGAGTTGTGTCTGTTGAGTAATGATTGTTGCCGTCCATTCATATGTATGTGTGCCCCCTCTTTTTGGAGCTATTGTTGTGTCTATTCGTATGAACGACACGTGTGTAAGAGGGGTATAATTGTGTTGGGCAGATTTTTTAGTGTGTGAGACAATTTTTTTTTTCTGTTTCTCTTTTTCCGCTGGGAACTATAGCCGAAACAGGCTGAGCCTGTTTGTGACTACAGGGCCACAGGCTGTTCCTCGGTAGAGACACTGTTTACAAGGAAAAATTTGTTTCCTATATTCAGCAAGACTATAACCCTAGCATTTTGTTTGAGGCTTCCTATCATTAATTATCCCCTAAGCGCAAGAAATCGTCTAAATGAGTTGTTAGATTAGTGTGGAAGTTAGGCACAGGCTCAGCCTGTGATGGGGCTGTGTATGAGCCTATGTGGCATCAAAATACACCTTTTTTGCAAAAATTATTGAAGCTCGCTATTTAAAAAGGGTATAGAGGAACTTCGCTGATGAATTTCTGACTTGATGATTCCATCCCTTTGATCTACAGTACCTAGTAAAAACAAAAGAAAATAAGACAAAACGAAAGAAAGAATAATAAAGAAAGTGTTGAAAATTGCCGCACTTGGGGATTGCCCAAGTGGTGCTTCTTTTACGTCTTTTAGCTGGACACCTCCTCATCTTGCTAGTTGGGATGTGGATCATGGAGCAATTGAGTCTCCTGATACTCTTGGGTCCTTGTGTGAAACAGCATCAGCCTATGTCCGTTCACCTTGAGTGGATGTGTTTGTTCATTGTAGATTTCTACTGCTCCACGTGGGTAAGAATGTGACACCGTGAAAGGTCCAGACCATCTTGATCGAAGCTTTCTAGGGAATAGCTTCAAGTGAGAGTTGTAAAAAAGGACCTGGTCACCTTCTTTGAATTTATTGGGCTGGATTCTGCTGTCATGCCACTTCTTTGTCTTCTCCTTGTATAACTTGGCATTCTCATATGCTTCCAGCCTTAGCTCATCTAACTCATTGAGCTGCAACAGCCTCTGTTCTCCCACGGCCTGTGTATCAAAGTTTAGAGCCTTAATGGCCCAATACGCCTTGTGCTCAAGTTCCACATGTAGGTGGCATGCTTTTCTAAAGACAAGGCGATATGGTGTGGTGCCTATGAGTGCCTTGTAGGCTGTGAGGTATGGCCAAAAAGCATCACCAAGCTTTACTGCCCAATCCTTGCGTGATGGTCCCACTATTTTCTTCAAAATCTGCTTCATCTCTCTATTTGTCACCTCGACTTGGCCACTTGTCTGAGGATGGTAGGGAGTGGCCACTTTGTGTTTGATTCCATACTTCCTCAGGAGAGCATCAAATTGCCCATTGCAAAAATGGGTGCCACCATCACTGATTACGGCTGTGGGTGTGCCAAACCGAGTAAAGATGTTTTTCTTTAAGAACCGTGTCACTACCCTGGCATCATTTGTTGGGGAGGAAATAGCCTCAACCCGTTTGGAAACATAATCCACAGCCACCAAGATGTAGTTGTTCCCATATGAACTTGGGAATGGTCTCATGAAATCAATCCCCCAAACATCAAACAGCTCTACCTCTAGTATGCCCTGCTGTGGCATTTCTTGCCTTCTTGAAAGGTTCCCTGTTCGTTGGCATTCCCTATAAGCTACCACCCAATTGCGTGCATCCTTGAACAAAGTAGGCCAATATAGGCCAGCTTGTAAGACCTTGGAGGCTGTCCTGGTTTCACCATAGTGTCCTCCACACTTTACATTGTGGCAACTGTGTAGTACCTGTCCCACTTCTTCTTCAAGAATGCATCTTCTGATCATCCCATCTCCACACCTTTTAAATAGTAGGGGTTCGTCCCAGAGGTAGTTCTTCATGTCAGCGAAGAACTTCTTCTTCTGAGAATAACTCAGATCAGGTGGGAGTGCTCCACAAGCCAAGAAATTGACAATTTCTGCATACCACGACATGAGCCTGTGAGTGACACTATGGATGGTTACGATGAGGCTATCATTTGGGAGGTGGTCATCAATGGACATGTCCTCTCTTGGAAAGTGTTCTAGGGGTAGTCTGGATAAGTGGTCAGCTACTACATTTTCTGTACCCTTCTTATCGCGGATTTCCAAGTCAAATTCCTGAAGTTGGAGTATCCATCTCAGGAGTCTTGGCTTGGTTTCCTTCTTTGTTAGCAGGTACTTCAGGGTTGAGTGGTCGGTGTGTATGATAACTTTGGAACCTAGCAGGTATGCCCGAAATTTCCCAATGGCAAAGACTACAGCCAAGAGTTCCTTTTCAGTTGTGGCGTAATTGACTTATGCCTCATCCAGAGTACGGCTGGCATAGTAGATGGCATGGAGTTTGTTGTCCTTCCTTTTTCCAAGCACTGCCCCTACAGCATGGTCACTGACATCACACATGATCTCAAAAGGCTGGGTCCAGTCTGGGGGCTGAATGATTGGGGCTGTGGTTAATGCTGTTTTGATCCTGTGAAAAGTATCTAGACAAGATTCATCAAATACAAATTCGACATCCTTACTAAGGAGATTCGTCAAAGGTTTTGCAATCTTTGAAAAGTCCTTAATAAAGCGCCTATAAAAACCAGCATGACCAAGAAAAGCTCGGATTGCATTAACAGAAGTAGGAGGTGGAAGTTTTTCAATTATGTCAATTTTGGCTTGGTCTACCTCAATTCCTCGCCCTGAGATTTTGTGCCCAAGGACAATTTCTTCGGTCACCATGAAATGACATTTTTCCCAATTGAGAACAAGGTTAACAGCCTCACACCGTACTAGCACTGTTTCAAGGTTAGCTAGACAAATATCAAAAGAAGTGCCATAGACAGAAGAATCATCCATGAATACCTCCATTATATACTCTATCAGGTCATGGAATCTGGCCATCATGCAACGCTAAAATGTGGCAGGGGCGTTGCATAAACCGAATGGCATGCGCCTATATGCAAATGTGCCATAAGGGCATGTAAATGTTGTTTTCTCCTAATCACTTGGGTGGATTGGGATTTGGAAGAATCCAGAGTATCCATCCAAGTAGCAAAAATATGTATGCTTGGCAAGTCTTTCTAACATTTGATCAATAAATGGCAGAGGAAAATGGTCTTTTCTAGTAGCCTTGTTAAGCTTCCTATAGTCTATTCACATTCTCCAGCCCGTGACAGTCCTAGTTGGTATGAGTTCTTATTTTTCATTTTTCACAACTGTCATTCCTCCCTTCTTTGGAACTATATGCACAACACTAACCCAAGGACTATCTGAAATTGGATAAATTATCCCAGCATCTAATAGTTTCAAGATTTTCTTTTTAACCACTTCTTTCATGCTTTCATTTAATCTTCTTTGTGGTTCTATTATGGGTTTACTGCCTTCTTCTAAAAGAATATGATGCATGCAAAGGTTAGGGCTGATACCTGTGAGATTATCAATGGTGTAGCCTACTGCCTTTCGGTGTTTGTTGACTACAGTGCGTATCTTGTCTTCTTCCTCCTGTGAAAGGTCAGCTCCAACAATAATGGGAAATGTAGAGGCTTTAAGGTCTAAGTAGATATACCTGAGGTTGGGTGGTAGAAGTTTCATTTCTGCCCTTGGTGCCTCCGTTGCAAGTTCTGATTCGGCAGGTACTGTAACAGACTCTGAGACCGCGTCAGCCACAGGCTCAGCAACAACATCAGTCTATTTTTCCTCAGCTTGGCCCTGCGCGTCGATTTCTGGTACTGTTTCTTCTGGTAGAAACTTTTCTACCTCCCTTAGGGCTATTTTGTCTCCCTCGACGAGTCCATTGACTAAGCAACCCAGCGGGTCATCTTCGGGTGTCTCCATGAGTTCGAATGCCTTGACAAGCTCATCTTCGTCTACCATGTAGCACTGTCCTGCTCTGAATTTATTCCTTTGCGCCTTCTGAACATTGAACTCCACTATTTCTTCACCAAGTCGCAAAGTCAGTGTTCCGTTGGCATAGTCGATCATGGCCCCTGCTGTGGCTAAGAAATGTCACCCCAAGATGATGGTTGTCTTCTCATCCTCGGTCATGTTCATCACTATGAAGTCTACAGGGATGAAGAAATTACTGACCTTGACTGAAACATGTTCCAACAACCCTACAGGATATACAAGTGAACAATCAGCAAGCTAGATGGTCATCCTTGTGGGTTTTATGTCTCCAAGATTCATGTTCTGAGTGATGGATAGTGGTAGCAGGCTGACACTAGCCTCTAGATCATACAGGGCTCCTTCAACTTTCTTGTCCCCGATGTTGCAAAGGGATTGTGAAGCTTCCTAGGTCTGAACACTTTCTCGGTGGATGGTGTTGAGTAAGAGCGCTTCCCTGGGTTGTCATGGGTACAGTCTCAATGTCATCAATAGTTCTCTTCCTCGTCAGAATATCCTTAAGGAACTTAGCATATGAAGCCATTTTTGTAACCACATCACTAAAGGGCACATTGACATATAACTTACTTAGCATCTCCTTAAACTTACGGAATTGCTTCTCTAGTTTGGATTTGTGGTACACCTCTAGGTATGGGAGCGGAGGTTGATAAGGCAGAACGGTCTGAGGCTGCTTCTCAGCTCTTTTTGTGTTCACAGCCTCAGGAACAGGCTTAGACACTGACTCAGTCTGTGCCTGCACTGTCTGTCAAGAACTGAATGTCGATGCTTGTTGCTCTACAATCTGAGGCGGTTTTGGTACTGTGTCTCTCAACTCCTTTCCACTACGAAGTGTCACAGCCTTGACATGCTCATTTCTTGGGTTCTCTATTGGTTTTTCTGGGAGAGCTCCTTGTTGGCTAGTGGACATGGAGGCTTGTTGGCCAATTTGATTTTCGACGATTCTATTGTGGGATTTGAGTTGGCTGATCTCCTCGCTTATTTTGTTCTATTTCTCTAGGATGGACTGCAGCATGGTCATCATGTCGGTGTTGTTGCCTCGCTGTCCTCCTTGACCTTGCCTTTGGTACTGTGGCTGTCCTCCCTGGTTCTTTCTCTAGTACTGGGCCTGTTGTGGAATCCTCTCCTCGGCTGGTCCTTTCCAAGAAAGTTTGGATGGTTTCTCCAGGATAGATTATAAGTGTTTCCATATGGGCCCTGCTTCTGCTGGATGTAGTGAGCTTGTTCAGAATCGCATTCGGCAAAGAGTGGGCAACTGGATGTACCGTGAGTCCTCCACAGCCTTCATAGTCTGAGGCTATGATTGAGGCTGTTTTGACTTGAGCAACCCCCAGTTGCTTCATGAGGGCTTCTATCTCTGCTTCGAGCTTGATTACTCTATCTACACCAATTATTCCAGAGGATTTGACTCCCATGACTTGGGTCTTTCTCTTGGACAATGCTTCCAGAATGGCCACTCCATCATTATAGTCCTTGTCCAAGAATGCACCATTGGCCATCTTGTCCAAGGTGTTCTGATCTTCATCACATAGGCCACAATAGAATTGTTCAAGCTGTACGGACTCATCAATTCGGTGGTTTGGGCATCTTCTGAATAGTCCTTTGAATCGTTCCTAAGCATCTTAAATTGATTCGTCATAGCATTGAGAGAAACCGATGAGCTGCTGCCATAAACTTACAGCCTTGCTTGAGGGATGAGCTGCTGTCGTTGAGAGAAACCGATGAGCTGCAATCAGTGAAATGGCCTGCTTCATGGTTGTTGAGCCATTCAAATGCCGCATCTCTGAGTGAGAATGGGAACACTCTCATATATAGCTGCTCCTTGGTCATCCCTGCTATGTTCACTATGCTGCACACTCGGAGGAAGTTTTGCAAGTGCGAGTTTGGATCTTCAGAGGGGGTGCCTCCAAAGGTGCGCCTCTCTAGCAAAGTATAGTAATAATGCGCTTAAATCTAAATAGTAAGCTTGCAGGTATGACTTCCTGGCCCACCAGAGGAGAAGACTAATAAGATTGAGTGAAGCAAATTGCTGACCAAAGGGAAGAAGCCGAAAGCAGAAGCATGTTGGGAAGCTTACTGCCCCTAGCTCACAGGGGAGTCTCACATTCCACGAGGGAATTGTATGACTGGTTATATAATAGGGAGTGCAGATGCAAGCTTTTTTCTTTCAATAGCCGGCCAAATGACCACAAGATTATCAGTCTACTCTGAACCCACATATTTTCACTCACAGGTTCCTCCCAAAGTTCTCACTCATCCTAATGCTTTCGCATCGGTCAAACTAAAGGGATTAAGAATTAGTGTTGAGGCCAATTCCTCAATTAGTTCCTAATTTCTTTCGAAACTAAGAGCTAAGGGTTGGTTGTTGTTGTTCCAGCAACTATCGTTTCTCCTTTCGGTCCTTCACCTAGCTATCTATAATCATGTATGGGTTTGATCAAGACTCAAACATAGAGCGAGTTTGCAACAACCAAACAAGAAAAAACGGGCTAAGAATATAAGAAGAGCAATTTAAACCTAAAAGGGGTTGTTTTAGTTCATAATCAAGGTTACAGAAACAAAAGAAATTAAAGGTAACATAATGTTTGGAAGAATTCTGGAGGTTAGGGACAACACGATTTATGCCCAGAAAAGGCTGCAGAATCGTGTTTCCCCTTGAACCATTTGTTCCAAGAACTTCTGCAAGTTAGGGGTGTAAACGAATAGAGCTATTCGCGAGCTACTCGGCGACTACTCGAACTCGACTCGTGCTTATCGAGCTCGAGTCGAGCTCGAAAGGTTATCGAGCCGAGCTTGAGCACACCAATACTCGGCTCGTGAAGCTCGCGAGCCTTATTGAGCTTCGTCATAATATAATAATATTATTTACCATACCCTATTCTTTCCCTTCTTTTCTCTTTTCTTTCTTCTCTCTCGTTCATTTTCTTTCCATCCAGCCGTCGAGCACAACCCTTATCTTCTCTCTCTCTCTTATTTTCTTTCCAGCCGGTGCATTTATTCCATCCTTCTCTTCCACCGCCACTACCGTTTCCCCTTCGCTTCCCTCACTCTATCACTGCATCAGAGGGGAGGTGGCTTGATTTCTCTAAACCTAGACAAGAAAAAGGCCCAATTTGAAACTTTCAATCCCTAGTTCTTGTAAGTTTCCTATAGCTATTATGACACTCATAATAGGCACAATATGCAGCGGAATTATAGAAACTAACCAAGAACCACATGTGAAGCAACATAAACCGTATAACAATTTTTACATACCTTATGTGGTTGAGATCTTTCACTCAACTGAAGTATGGAATCAGCAAGAGCAAGACAAAGGCCTGGCTCCTCTACGGTATCCACACGAACCGTGATCGACTTGGAATCGTCACACGAATCAAGCCTCGAGCTCCCCCGGACTGATGTGCTAGCAACAAGAAACCGGAAGCTAAGTGTTTTGGGTGTTTTTCTTCCTTCTTTCACCAAGAAGAAGAAGAGAGCAAGA